>JBBBDQ010001337.1:7270000-7455000 GCA_037127315.1 Ascarosepion bandense
CAGGCGCTTTCTCGAACCGGAAGTAGAAATACAAACAATTGTGTACATTGAACGACATATCTCGCCACCCGGACAAATTAAATAGAAATAATGCAAACTAAAGATAATGCAAAATGAATAAATATGTTCTTTTTTCGTGTGTACTGTGAGACTTCCACTTGTTGAGAAAACTTGTAAGTTTAAGTAGAATATATATGTCAGTATGCAGTGATGCACTTTGTAAGCTGTCAATGTTCTTTGTTGTATTTAGTGCGACATCAGATTAACTCGGGTTCAATGGCAGACTGAATCGAAAGTTTGCACCGGGAAAACTTCTATAAGAGCCGTCATCAGGACCCACTTAATCTCAAAACGTAGTCAGAGGAATCAAATAAGGAATTATAGTATCAAAGAAGCCTAGAAATCCTACCATCATCTGAGCAATATTTTTTTTTTCTTTTGGCTATTTCTAAAACGTCATGGATCATCGCTTTAAGGCTCACCGGGAAATTTTTTCGATATCCTTTGAGCCATTCCTCCACTGGTAAACATTAAAATAATCCCCTCCCCCAGAGGGAAACTAGACATGTCCTTTTCTAAAGCTTTTTGTAGTTAAAAAAATAAAAATAAATAAAGATAAAAATAAAGAAAATAAAAAGGGTGAAGTGTAGGGATGCGTGTTCTCTGTATGTCGGGAGTCACCACTGAAGTGTAGGGAAATGGTTAATGTTTCTTTTGTTCGGCCTCGTGACTTTCTTAACCAAACTCCTTACAGCTTACGAGATTTATGTTGGGTTGACAGTCACCAGAAGGGTTTTCATCAGAATGTTGGCTATTGGCCGTTAGAATGTGTGTATTAGTGATGAAGAGTGGAATAATAAAATATACACTTTACATTTGAAATAGAAATTTATTATAAGAAGGAATAACAAGTGGTAAGAGTTAATGATAGAGTTCGTATTCAATGATAAGGTATTAAAGAGTTCGTACAGTATGTTTGTAGCAGTAATTGTTGAGATAGGGAAGGAGAGAGAGAGAGAGAGAGAGAGAGAGAGAGAGAGGATAATGTCCAGGTCACTTGAAGTAGAGTTACATCTTTGATGCGTGTCAGCACACCGCCTCCTCTGAACTGCCCGTTGTGATCGGTTAGAGACAATCTTTAAATATTGAATAGTCACGTGGTGTGGCTCAGAAACGATTTTTTCTTTACGTATGGAAAAACCGTTTATCTGCCGTATTTTGAAGTTTGCTATTTGATGACCAATCAGGATCCAGAGTTCCACTACAGGTCCGTAAAAGGAATTTGACATTTATTTATTTTTGGTTTACCTCCGGAACTTCTGCGTGGAGCCAGATGCGCAATGACTAGTTTTGGTCAGTCGCTTTCTGGATCTCTGAGGGCAGACATCCGGTCCCTCGCTTTACTCGGTATGCCCACAAGGGAAGATGAGACTTAGTATTACCATCTAACGTTTTTAAGCATAAGTTTATTGTAATCCCACAAATCGATGAATATATGGTAATGTCACCATTAGCTTTTTCCGTACAAAGAAATATTTGGCATTCATTGACTGAGCTGCCACTACTACTTTTGGTTGACATTAAAAAAAAATTCTCTTTAAACAATTTTTCAGAAAAATTGTTTTTTCAAGTCCAATAGAAGTTATTGCTCTTTCCAGTTTTGATGGGGGTTTCCTTTCTAATATTTTGTTTGATGTAATGTGGAATGTCAACATCTTGATTATGTCATTAGTCTGAAGTTAGAAATGAATCCTATAAAAACATTAAATTGACTAATATACGAACTTTATTTGATAAAATGTGTGATGGTTACACACTATACAGATTAAAACGATTGTGAATTTAGTCTGCTTTGAAAGTAAGACAATGAAATAAAATGTCTACAGATAAAAAGATTTGTCTGTTTGGGCATCATACATTACCCGGTGGAAATTTTCAAATAGTGAGGTTTCTGAAAATACAGTTGAGCTAATAGACATTTAAAAATTGAGTTTGTTTTGTACAATATATTGCATTCAGTACAAGTTAAAATTTGTAAATGTCTCATATATCTGAATAGTGTATGCCTTGAAACAGCCATTTCCACTTTCGCCACACACTGCTACTCTGAATCAGTGACATGTGGAAACGACAATTTGCTTACTCTCAAAAGAAATATTTATTTACAAGAACCATTACGAAAATTATTTACAGTAAGGATCGAGCATAGAAGCCATTCAACGAAATTGAAATAAAGTTCCTACCTTTAGGATGAGTATTGTAGCAATTAGTATCTGAAGAGAAAAACTGTCTTCATGGCGTGAATGTTGGTGAGGAGTGGAACATAATGTGTCCTTCAAATATGACAGCCAGCGAGAAAAAGAGGACCGATTTTTTTCACAGCTTAAGATTTACCCTATGCCAAAGACAAATAACTGATATCGGTACAAATTTAATTTTATATTCAATTTGTGTTTATGTAAAATTTACGACAAAACTTTAGGCTGAAGTAATAATATAAATTAGATTATAAAATTTCCAAAAATAATTAAGCCACAAAACATGAATTTTTAGTTATTCATTCAATGTTTGATTTAAAGGAGAAAAAAAGCCTTTTATCTCACCTGCCTGTATTTCTTTACAATACATTCTCTCTTACATACATATTACATCTATTATTTTCATGTTCCTTTCTCATTTACAGGGACATATCACACTTAGCGATTTTTCAAAATGGGTGCCTTTTTTTTTTATAACACTGTAGTGGATGAAGGCGTCCACTTACTAATTTATATTTTAACGGTCGACTCGACGTAACATTCGTTATGGTTTGAAGCAAGAATTTATGAATGAACAAGAAGGCGAAAGTAAACGGAAAAACAATATATTGAAAAAGGTTACATAGGGTTGAGAAAGCATGCATAAGAAGTTGTAGAGTCCTGTTTCAATGAAAGTTAATGTCAGAGAAGAAAATTAAGAGAATAAAAAATATTTGCGCCACTAACTGCTAGCCGCAATTAGTGCGCGTGTGTTTGTATGAGTTAGGGAGGCATGTCTGTTCTTGTCTGCCCTCGCCCCGGGACGAAATCCTAACTGCTGTATCACGTGCTGTTTCCGGTTTTTAAAGGCTTCGTTTTTGGCGAGAACTACGACTGTCACGTAGACGCCGCGTGACCATGCGTATGTATGTGTGTGTGTGGGTGTGGGTGTCAATGTATGAGACCCACAACACTCCTGAGATCTATTGTACTTTGTGTCTTTTTATTAAATGTGCCAGCGTTCCAAAAGTTAGAAATAATTTAAATCCTTTTATTTATTAGATTATTCCTGTTCTTAAAGTCTGTAATTTGTATATTCTACGCATAGATTGCAATCTCTGTTCGTTTCTCTTTATCTATAAAATATAATCAGATAAGGAGAAACATAGGAAGAAACTGCAATCTATACATGAAAGAGAAACTACAAATTATTGAATTTAAGCCCGTGGATAATCTAATAAAAGTAAGTATCTCCAAAGATTCGTTATATATATATATATATATATATATATATATATAAAACGAATCTTTATATATATATATATATATATATATATATATATATATATAAAGGATAAATAAAAAATAAAAAAATAAAGAGGATATGAGATAAAAAAATGTCAAATGAAATAAAAAAAAGTATCCTCAAAAATATTAAGAGGAGAGACCAAAGGATATTTGATGTTAAAATTATTTTTTAACTCCTTTTAAAAATTTTTGAAATTCTGGTTAGAATTTTTTTTTTTTAGTGTCAACGCGAGACAACAGATATGGAAAATTTGAACGTCTTTTTGCTGTTAAAGATACACTAATTTTGAAATTCTTGCAAAAATCAGCTAACTGTCGGATTTTAACGCAACTTTCAGGATTTATTCACAAACGAAATTACTTCTGAAAATAATTCTTTTTTATAAAATCTTATATATGTGTGCGTATGTAATCTCCTATTTAATTTCATGAAATTTCGTGATTTTTTTTTGTCGAACTTAATGTATATTAGTTAATAATACGTCCTCGACAAATTTAAATCAATTTCTTTAGATAAACAGGACTCCCACCCCTGCCACCCAGTTAGAGAAAATTTGCTGTGAATCATAAAATTTAAAAAATGCAATAAAACTAAAACAATTTAATAGAAAAACTTTAATTATTTTCACGAATAAAATATTTCATGGATTGTATTTTCATAAAAAAAAAACAAAAAAAAACAAGAAAAATTATTTTCATGTTTTGAAATTTTAATTAGAATAATATATAAACTTTGAAATCCTAAAATTCTATATTAATTTGTAACTGTCAAGTGATATTCTTATTAAATATAAAACTATATATACTAATAATAAAAAGAAAAGATTACTACAATTTAGCGACCCACTAGTATTGTAAAATAATTTTGATTTTGTTTTGTGTATGTATAAACGTGCAAATCTTTGTAAATACGGTAGTCCATATACAATATTATCAGAAAATATGAGCGATAACTACAATAAATTTAACAATTTTTAAAAATTTTGTCAACAAGCGTCTTCGTAAATGAAGTTTTAAAGCACAAATACCTAAAATTCAATAAAATACTAGAATGCTTAAGATATTTAAAATTTTGATATAAGTATATTAGGTTATTACAAAAATAATGGCAGCTCGAAGTGTTGTATTTTGAAAAGCCATTGTAAAATATTCTTGAAGCATAAAAACCTTTAAATTATAAACATGACAAAACATCGTCTTCGTTTACTTTTCTTGTACAAGTTCAAACTTGGGCACAGTGCCTCTCAAAATTCTGCTAATATCGACAGAGCATGGAGAGATAGGTCAACAAATGATCGGGTTCCAGAAATTCCGTGATGAGAACCTTGGAGATGAAGAAGATAGAGGACGGCCATGTAGTTTTGAAAACGAACAATCGCAAGCAGTTGCTGAGCAAAACCCACGTCAAAGTGCCAGAGAAATGTGTCAGACACTTGGTGTTATAGTGGGTTGCTTATCTTTTTCTGTTAGTAGTGAAAGGTAGTTGTACTGTTGCAGGTTAACGGAATTTGGACATGTGGTAGATAGCCCACTATAAGTTATAAAATGATTATAAAATCAAGAAAAGCAAATTGAGTTGAAAATAACATTTATATATAATTATATACATTATTATAGATTTAGTCATACGTGATACACGCTTGGGAGGTCATGTCTCGAAAGAAACATGACTGACTGGGCAGAGGATTATCCCGCAGTAGGTTGCCATTGCTTTCTGCGGTAGACTGGTTGCCGACCAAGGCTATAGAACCCAATCTGTCCTGTTATTTAACCCATAACTGAAAGGAATAGACGGATTAATACTTTTCCAAAGGGTATTTGGGCGTAAGTGAATGCAATGAATTCGGCTGGAATTTGAACTCGACTCCTCGATTTCTCGTTCCGAGCCGATATCCAATGCACCACATTTGCGCACGCGCACACACACACACACACACACACACACACACACACACACACATATATATATATATATATATATATATCAATTAATGTTTTTACAATTAAAATAATACTTGAATATATGTCCAACGGAAGTTAAATGTTCATGGCAAAAAAATAAGCTGAAAGAGATTTAAGGCTTAGGAATTTGGGGAGCGTGTAAATGAGGAATGTCTTTGACGTAGTCGCTCCTTCGGTCAGTAAGTAGTTTTGAGACAGGGAAGAAGGTAAGGAGAGGTGAAGGGAGTAGTAGCCGCTTGACTTGGTCAAGGGAGATACTTATCACGCTTGTATGTCTCCGTCGGTCTGTCTGCTGGGTGCTTTCTGTCTCGGCTTTTTATATCTGCTTTTTGGATCACAGCAGCTCGTTTGGGATTTCACACTTGTATTTGATTCTGGGCTTCCCATTGGCTGATAAATAAAATTCGCGTAGGCTGGTGAAATGGAAATTTAATATTTGATTAATTTTTATTTTTCAACCGGAACATCTGCGCGAACTCGGATGCGCACCGACGAGTTTTGGTCATTTGCTTTCTAGTCGTTAAAGTGCAAACACCCGGTCCCTCGTTTGTGCTCGGTCGGTATCACCACAGTGTCAGTACTGAACAGTCTTACGGCATTTGCTGAGTATTGGCAAGGTGAAAAAGCTCGATAAATGGGTTCCTCATGATCTCAATGAAAATTAAAAACTTAAGCCAAAGTTGCGTTAGTAAAAGATTATGGTGACTGTCTGGTAGTCTGCAATTGGTGTTATCCACTAAAATTTCCTGGAAACCAATCAGAGCATTAATGCAGAGTTTTATTGCAATCGACCCGCTGAAATGTATGCACGCCTGCAAAGAATGAGACCTGCATTAGTCCAATTCTGCTCCATGATAATGCGTTGCCACATGTTGCAAGAATGACATTGCAAAAACTTTGGGATATGAGAGTTTACCAAACCCTCCCCAATGTTCTCATGCCTTTTCACCCACTGATTATCAGTTTTTTAAGCATTTAAGCACATTTCTAAATGGTAAAACTTTCAGCTGCGGCTAGACATTCATCAAGTCAAAAACACGGCAAAAACACGAAGATTCATAACGCATAACTCACTCTTCTCTTCAGTCCAATTTCAGTACACTTAGTACTAAGAACACTTTATCAAAACTTTCATGCATGGACAATTTCTCTTAACAGAATTACATATTTTTCTTAACACTGCTTGTACACTTCAACAAGAATGAACAATCCAGCATATTCTAAAATTTGTAACAATTATTTTCATACAGTCAATGGGAGGCAATTCACGCGCGACCATTTCGCGTACTATTCAACAAACACACTTAATGTACGTATTTGTTAATTATATATTATTACATTGTTTTGTTCTAAACTGAATGCGTTGTCAAATTTATTTCATCTTTCTTGTTCAATCCCAGAATGTTGATACTCATAAAATATAAATGGTGGGTTGTAGGGATTTGGTTGAAAAATCCATTTGGAAGTGGCCTTGTGCCAGGCAGATATCCAGAAAGAGAAAATTATCCAAGTAACCTTGCAAGTAATCTGTAGAATTATAGATTATAATCGAGTACGCCCCCACAATTTCATATAATTTGTCTGAAAACTAAGCTTTGCTGAGTAGATAAATATTTCTAAGCCCTATCACTTTTGTCAGTTGCGTTGCTACGAGTTAATATTAAAACATTTATCCTGATTTGCCCACTTCTGTATTTTAGGAAGATTTCCATCTTTAATATTTTAACAATAAATAAATTCGACAATAATGCAGGCAATTGAATATCGTTACATAAGCCAAAAACAAGTCAAGTGATTCCGCCTCTATCCATAATTTCTAATTCCTCTTCGGAGTTTCCACTCGTTAACTATAAAAAAAAATTCGCCTCTTCCAAGCCAACCCACATTTTACAGATGGAGGACACCTTGGATGCAATTTTCAATAAGGCAGAACATTTCATATAGAACAACCGGTACAAATGCAGAGAAATCTAAATCGATATACCGACATTTATGCAAAATTACCAAAGATCAAATCGAATATATGTTTTAAAATATCCACAAAACGATTTTCGTATTCTAATTCAAGTCATTCGATTAGCAAAACTGAATTTAGAGTTGGCTATATTTGCTTGTCGTGTGCACACAGAGAAATACCTAACTGGTCCAAGGTCATAAAAGATTTTTTTAACGTTTTAAGAATTGCATAAGGAAAAATAAGATTGTGCTTAAATATTTTTGTTGTAAATTCTCAAGAACAAAATAAAACTGTATAAATTCACTTTCATCATGTATTTAGGATTTATTATAGTTCTAATCATCACTTTTTAAAACAATAAACATTGCTGAGGAGTGAAGGTAGTTAAAACAATATTAGCGGTGTCAATGGAAAAAACGTCCTTTGGATACATTTTTTTTTTTTTTTTGGTGTGGGCACGACGTTAAAGATTGCCGCTTTTCTCTTTTATTATTTATTGTAGAGAAGATTGAAATTTTTTAAAGTTTAAAACTAAAAGCAATTGCAGATATTATTATTATTGTTAGAAGAGGAACAATAATTACCTTATTATTCGACATGTTTAATGTCAAAGAGATTATATCGGGCAGTAAATTGATAATGACGCCGAAGCAATTACGACGTAATTATGACGCCATAGCCAATCAATACTTTGTGCTATACGCTTTTGTACCAAGTACAAGAGTCGCCTGGAGTAGTCATACCGGTGGGAATAAAATACGTGTGCCACTTTAAACGGTAAATTTTCGTTTTAGGTCCCGAAGGCTTTTCCAACTTCAAATTTATCCCAAATAGCATTATTTCTGTGCAAATGTATATGCTGAACTCAAATCAACAATTACTTATTGAAGAAACCTACCTTTTTTGATCTGAATGTCCAGAAAAAAATCGAACTACATTTTGTCTCCCGTAACTCTAACGCAGTCATGTAATTAACTGCTGAATGACTTTCGGCGTAGGACAACAAATTTCGGTCTATTTTCGGCCGATTTACTTCCTTTACTGAAATTTCCGCCTATTTATTTCCTGTTATGAAAGTAATGCGTGATTTTATTTCTACGCGTATTACTTTCATTACAGGAAGTAAATAGGCGGAAGTTTCAGTAAAGGAAGAAAATCGACCGAAATTTGTTGCCTACGCAGAAAGTCATTCTGCACTTAATTACATGACTTCGTGAGAGTTACGGGAGACAAAAAGTGCGAGATGTAGTTCGTTTATTTTATGGACGTTCAGATAAAAAAAGGTAGGTTTCTTCAATAACTAATTGTTGATTTGAGTTCAGCATATACATTTGCACAGGAATAATGCTATTTTGGATAAATTTGAAGCGGGAAAAGCCTTCTGGACCTAAAACGAAAATTTACCGTTTAAATAAACGTTTAGTTGGAACGAAATAATTGTGCTGTGGAGAAAATTATTCAAAAAATGAGCGTGCCGTACCAAGAAGGGGGTGTGCAAAGAGTTGGGAGGAGCGAGAGAAATAATTTAATTGCACCGGCATTTGTAATTAGTACACAAGCATAATTAGTATAGGTATTTTTTAAGATCAATAGAGATTGCGGAACTCTGAAAGTGGGGGAGCACTTAGGGGGTCGAGATTTTTCTCAAGAGAAAGAGGACAAACTCAAGCAGCGTCTTCATTTTCATACTACACCTCTATCGAATACACAACTTAGGAATGAGTTTGAGTATAATTAAACGGCATAACTTTTCATTCATAGTAGTGGAGTTCTAGTCCATTCATGCCGTGTCTTTTCCACTCTCAAGCTGTTCGAACACAAGAGAGGTTAATTTCAAAACAAAATCAAACGGTTAATAATACTAACGTCAATACTAGCAGAACAGTGTGATTTGTCTGCTCTAACTTTTTGAAGTCAGTCAGTTAAGTGCCATACGTGATACACGCTTGGGCGATCAGGTCTCGAAAGAGACATGACTGACTGGGCAGAAGATTATCCCGCAGTAGTTTGCCATTGCTTTCTGCGGTAGACTGGTTGCCGACCAAGGCTATAGAACCCAATCTGTCCTGCTATTTAACCCATAACTGGAAGGAATAGACGGATTAATACCTTTCCCAAGGGTATTTGCGCGTAAGTGAATACAATGGATTCAACTGAAATTCGAACTCGGCTCGTCGGTTTCTCGTTCCGAGTCGATATCCACTGTACCACAACGCACATAAAAATGCGAAAATAAAATAATAGGTGGAAAACAGAATATCGCACCACGTTCTTGTGAATATTCGGATCACTGGTATTTGTCGAACCAAGCACTTACAAATAACCGAGCATGACTCTTTTCTTCATTGTGCTTGGGATATTCTCGTAAACGTAGTTGGATTGGGATATATCAGCTAGTGCGGCATCATTCTTTTTCGGTTTTTGAGATGATGTCAGTTCTTCAATACGGCAGTGAATGCTGGACAATATCATCGAAAATGAGGACAAAACTGGAGGCGGCCGAAATGTGGTTCTACAGAAGGATGCTACAGATATCGTGGACTGAGCATGCAAGCAACGAGGAGGTGTTGGAAAGAATGGCAACAAAAAGGAAATTGATGCTGAGCATCAGGAAGAGACAACTGAAGTTCCTGGGGGCATGCAATGAGGAAAGAGAGCCTGGAGAACCTAATACTGACTGGTCAGATAGAAGGAAGGAGAGACAGAGGAAGGCAGCGGATAACATATTTGCAGGGTCTGATAAGGTGGACGACGGAACGGGGGTTGCCAGGAGCAACAGGAGCAAACATACAAAGAGCCACAAGGGATAGGGAGACGTGAAGAACCATGATCGCCTACGTCCTGAAGGGACAGGGCACATAGAAGAAGAAGTCTAATTAATAACCGTTGTAGATTCTACTGTAGATTATTCAGCATCTAACGTCAACATTTTTGCAAATAATCCTGCTTCTTTGGTATCGCTGTTTGTTGTTGAAGTGCGTATTTTATAATTAAAACAATTATCCATAATGCAGTGTTGGCTTATACTTGTAGTGTCGTTTGTGTGTTTGTGCTATATTTTGTAAAAAGATGTTTGGAAATATAACTAACTATTTAGCCGTAACGAATATGAGAGAGACAAAAAGACGTATGGTTTGATCGTTCGTTTAAAAAAAGAATCATTTCGGTGTTCAATGGTGGCCACTATAAATAAGGAAAGAATAGTTCTAAATTGTTTTTTTACTAACCCCTTTTCTATGATTATTTTACCAAATGCTGGCACTGTCAGCAAATTTCAGTAGGATGTATGAGTCTTGGTGATTTTGGTTGGAACCACTGGTAAACAATTTAAATCAGCTGCTGTGTGTAACTCTCTCTATGTGGTGGTGGACGAGCCAGTCTGCATAATTTTGAGACCTGGAAATTCGGAGCTGATCGTCTTCAGTAGATTAAAGAAAATTACTAACCAATCCTTTCACTCGGTCATAAATCACTGACTGCCTTTGGGGACATTACCTATAATTAACGTCTTTCTTCAGATATGAAAATATGACTATTAAGTCTCTTTCTCTCCCTAACAGCATGTCTATTTCTAATCTATCTATCGGGTTGTTTTATTGTGTTTATTTTTATTTCAAACTGGTCTCTGTGTCTTTAAAAAGCTAAATGAAAAAGAAAATGCTGAAGATCAAATCCTATCAAAATCAGAGACTGGTCAGTTTCATAAATTCTTGAAGTTTAAAAAATTTCTGGGAGGCAACCAAGGGGTCAGCCAAAATTTAGTGAGGCTTGGCCCCCTTCTCCTTCTCTGCAGAATCGCCACTGCTTAAGATCTAATATTAATAAATGAAAAAGTAAAAATAATAGAAAAAACAAAGGTAAAAAATCGAAAAGACATTAAATTGGAAAATAAACATTCATAAATGAAAACAATAGCTAACTAAAGCTACAATTCTTCGAAAGAAATTTTTGATCCAACTCAAGAAAAACTTAATAGTATTAATTATATTGTGGGGTTTGATACATTGACACCCCCCCCACACACACACACAAATGGTCATTCAGCGTTCACGTGATAACTTAGTTCCCGCGTAAACGAATGCCAATAAAAAGCGGGGAACGTCACGTGGTACGCTAGTTAGGATTTTGTCCCGGGCAAGAGCAGACATGTTTCCCTAACTCACACAAACACACGCGCACTAATTGCGGGTAGCAATTAGGGGCGCAAATTTTTATTTCTCACCAGGGAAAGAACTTTTCTTTCCTTAATTTTATGCATGCTGTCAACCCTATGTAACCTTGGTTAATATATTGTTTTGTTTTTCTTGTTACTTTCGCCTACTCGTCTTTCTTATTGCCTGTTTTATTTCATGACCCCAGTTACGCCGAGTAGACTCGTAAATCTAAAATAGAGAAGACCATCCGTCCTCTACAATATCAAATAATCCATTCCATTGACAGCCAGTTCGACTTATACTCACCGCAGCATTTTAAAAATCAGACAAACAGCAAACTTTTGTTCAGAAAAGCAAAAATGCATAGTCTTTCGATGTAATTAAAAAAAAACAAAACAAAAACACTTGATTGATTTGCTTCAACTTGAGCACCTTATGTTCTATTATTCAATAATAAAAACAAAAAACAAACGAACAAACATACCTTTTTTTTTTTAGTTTTTGAAACTGCAACAAAAATAAAGACCGGAAACGTATCTACAGCTGAGGTAAATGTAAATTCTTAAGGGTTATTTTTATTCTTGATATGATAGCTCTTGGCAGAGGAAACGGAAATGCATTGGTAAAACGTAAACTGTCAATCACTACTTTTTTTGTTGTTGTTGTTTTCAGGAGTTATTTTGACGAAATTGCGGCTGCCAGTACCTCATGATTCGTTTAAGATTTTCTTGGATATATAGAAAAATTCTAGGCAGGAAATATTTTAATTATTAAATCTTCAAGTTTAGTTAGTATACTTAATTCACTTTTATTTATGACTTAAGTTATAAGTTAAGTTTTTCAAGCAAAATTTGTTCATGTTTGTGATACTGGAAACTCTTTAACTTTTAATACGAAATATTCTCTGTAAATAAGTATATTCGTGAGTTAGATATTAAGACTATAAAAAACTTATAACAAAAAAGGGAAAGTAGCTGAATTAAAAAAAAATCTGGTTCTCGTAAGACTTTTTGAAAGAAACCGACTGTATTCAATAGAATCCGATCAAGTACTTTTTTTTTTTTGATAATTTCCGTGAACGGAAGTGTCTTGTCGAATGCAATCTCTTATTTTCTATGTTCTGTAAAATCTTATAGAACAAATTAAAAAAAAAAAAAAAAAAGAGTGGAAGATACGAAATAGAGGCTTAGAAATTTGATTTGTTTTTTTTTTATTACTTGGAAGAAAGGTGGACAAGAACTAAGAATAAGTTCTTTACCAGACATTTTCAACTTATATTTATTTCTAACACATTCCAAAAAAAGTATAATTTTACACACGACTTTTTTTCAAGTAACAGAGATTCGGATAAATGTTCTGTGCCCTAATCCTACTTACAAATGAGAAATAATTTAATTCCCTTCATTTTAGCAGTGTCTGATAACAGGAAAAATAATTAAATAAAGATGTCTCACTCACATTCAAATTCTCCAAAGAAATTTAACTTTTGGAATTTGAATCTAAGTATGGCTGAGATGGCAAATGTGTCATGAACAGGGGATAGATGATAAACTGTATTGACTGTCCCAAATTTTGGACTCTTTTAAGATTTTGTTGTTACTACTACAATGTTTTATGATCCATTTTTTGTGGATTAAGAAAGAGTTTATTGGCTGGACAAATTTTTAAGTCCCCCTGAAAGTGATATGAAAAGATTAAGCATTGTAGAATGGCTTGATGAAAATAAAATATAAAAATAGTATATGTAAACAGAAAAAATAAAATTAAAATAAGGCATCTGGGCTTTCCTTTAAAACTTTCTCTCTCTCTCTCTCTCACTCTCTCTATCTCTCTCTCTCTCTCTCTCTATATATATATATATATATATATATATTTTATAATCGTGTTACCTTAAGCAAGGCATTTTATTGCCACTGTTGTGCAGGGGCTTACATAGGAGGAATGTCATGAGGAGTGAGAGGTTGCAGAGGGTGTCAGGAAGAGAGTAGGAAAGGGAAGAGAGTACTGATGAGAGTGGGGTGGATGTAGAAAAGCATAAGAGAGAGGATGTAAGTTAGTGAGACAGGAGATGACTATTGACTTTACATTTAAATTCTTGGAGATTGTAACTGTCAGGAAAGCAAGTATGCGGAAGAGAATTCCACAGGCGTGAAGTGCGAGAAAAGAAGCTGCTGGAGTAGAATTTGCATTTACAATTTATTGGTTTCACAGTAAAAGGGTGGGACCTAGTTGCTAATCTTGTGGCTTGAGGAAATTCGTATATAGTGGGTGCCAGTGCGCTAAGTTCATCGCAGCAGATGCCGTGAAAGTATTTGTAGAAGAGACACAGGGAAGCCACACTGTGTTGGTGAGAAAGCAACTGTATCCTAGCTGCCAAGTCAGGATCGATCACATTACAGATTCTCCGTTGAATTCGGTCGAGGACACCTAAGTGGATAGCAGGAGCACCAGACCAGATATGGCAGCAATACTCAATGCACGGGCGGATGGTTGTATATGTGCAGTATTGTTTGGGATGGGAAAAACTTCCTGGCCTTACACAAAGAACCAACTTTCTTAGCAGCGGATTTAGCTATGGATTCTATTTAGTTATTCCACTTGAGGTCTGGTGTGAGAGTTAACCCAAAGAGGCGCAATGTTTTGATTTCAGGGAGAGAAGCCTGATCCATGTTACTGGGCGGGAGGAATGATTGTTTGTGGTGGTTATTAGCAGCTTCATTTGGAAAGCATTAAAATTTACGAGCCATTTCTTACCCCAGTCCACCACGGATTGGAGGTCCTTTTCAAGCTCGGCAGCAAGGTTTGCTTTGTCAGCCTCGGTAGATTTTTGATATATATATATATATATATATATATATATATATATATATATATATAGAGAGAGAGAGAGAGAGAGAGAGAGACAGAGAGAGAGAGAGATCTAACAAGAAAGCAACCCTCAAATAAAATGCAGAAAAGACTGAACCCAAACAAAAAATACCAGAAGTTTGCAGGATCAGTTTGTCAGTTAAGTGCCATGCGTGATACACGCTTCGGTGATCATGTCTTGAAAGAGACTTGATTGACTGGGCAGAAGATTATCCTGCAATAGGTTGCCATTATTTTCTGCAGTAGACTGGTTGCCAGCCAAGGCTATAGAATCCAATCTGTTCTGTTATTTAACCCATAACTGGAGGGAAGAGACGAATTAATATCTTTTCCAAAGGGTATTTGCGTGTAAGTGAATGCAGGAAATTCAAATGGGAACCGAACTTGGATCCCTAGTTTCTCATTCTGAGCTGAGATCCAACTTATTTATGACTATAAATCTACCAAAATAATACAGGCTCCATGCCTAACTTCCATGATATAAAGAAATCAAAATGAAAGGAACACCAGAAAATAAAATAATTTTGGCCAATCAAAAAAATTAATACAAAGAGCCTTTTGATGAAGGGTGAAACTGAGCATCACACTACTAAGGCCTGAACCCCTGTCAAAAGAGGCATAAACTGACAACCTCACAGCAGACACATGGTGGAGAGGATAGCGGGAGATAGAACCACAAATGCTGCTGCTAGAGAAACTAACCATGTGTGACGTGTGAAGCAGTTAAAGGGTTACTTGCTAATTATATTTTCTGACCTTCCTAGGTCTGAGAAAAACACAGCAGATTGATACCAACCTATTTCTAAAATGATTAATACCACTAGCACAGTTTGACTTTGAGCTACCCTCTACCGATCCAAAACAGACTATCTCCAGACTGCTACCAAAATCTACCTTATAAACACCGGATATCAAAGGACTAACTCTAAAGTAAATAAAAATATAGTATTTATCTTATACCCTTGAGTCAGTTTGTTTTATTTCCAAAGTTCTGAGAAATAAACACTAAGAAGTCTCTCTGGCATAACTAGTTACAACATCAGTTGCTGGAAGACAGAATGCATGATTGTCAACAAGAGGAACGACCCAAGATGCAAACTATGAAGTGAAGATACAAAAATCAAACAAGTGTGAAAATTTAAATATTTGGAAAGTGTTTTAACTGCAAATGAAAAATGTGACACTGAAATCTGAAGGTACATTGGAATCATAAAAGGTGCCTTCCAAAAGATAAGCAAAGTATCATGAAACATGAAAATTTCATTAGAAACAAAGAAAAAAAGTGATGAACTATTATGTAATGTCAGTTCTCCTGTATGACAGTGAATGCTGGACAATCACCTCACAAAAATAGACTTGAGGCAGTAGAAATTGGATTCTACAGAAGAATACTGAGAATCCCATAGACTGAACATATGAGTTTTCTTCATATGCCATGTCCCTTCAGGATATAGGCAATCATGGACTTCCACTTGGCTCTGTCTTGTCGCTCCCAATGTTTTTCCTCTTGATATCTCTCCCAAAGCCCATTCTGCCATCCATTTGCTCACGTCTATCAAGTAGATCTTGTGCTGCTTTCCTCTGTCTCTCTTAATTTCTATCCATCCTGTGAATATTAAATTCTCCAGGCTCTCCTTCATTACGTGTCCCAGAAACCTCATCTCTCTTCCTTATGTTAAACTAGCAATATAGCCCGGCGTTGCTCGAGTGTAATGAAAACTTTAAAAACTAATCCATGGTCCTGGAGCTCAGATTCAGCCTAAAGAATATTTGTGTGAAGTTTGGTGAGAATTGGATAAAAATTGTAGATTTGTATAAAGGACATACAGTCAGATAAACAGACACACACACAAACATCTTGCCTTTTATATATATATATATATATCAATTTTTCTGCACTATTGTAAGAACTGCAACCTTGAAGTTTCTGAATATTGTTTCTTATGTCTTTGTCTATGAGTGTATCAAATTTGATTAAAATCGAACCACTCCTTCTATAACCCGATTTTTTCGATTATCAATTTTCGATATTTATCAGGGGTACTTTGACACAAAACCTAGCTAAGAACACTCGCAGACGCTTATAGTACAACTGTGTAAATTTTCAAGAAAATTGGTTCAGCTATTTTGGAGTCTATAGGTAACGGACACACACACACAGACACACACACAGACACCTACACACACACATAGACAAAATTCCATTTATAAATCAGTTTAGATTAGATTTAGATTAGATTTAGATATGAGTCTTCTCATTTCCATACTCCCCAACACCTCATTGTTAGTCACATGCTCAGTCCATGGTATCCTCAGCATCCTTCTGTAAAACCACATTTCTACTG
Source organism: Ascarosepion bandense (assembly GCA_037127315.1). NCBI lineage: Eukaryota > Metazoa > Mollusca > Cephalopoda > Sepiida > Sepiidae > Ascarosepion > Ascarosepion bandense. Next base: position 7,286,832 of record JBBBDQ010001337.1, read on the forward strand.
CCTCAAACCTCTTCTTCATTCTTGAAGAGATCATCCAATATTCACTGCCATACAAAAGGACAGACATCACATAGCAATCCAGCACTCTTTTCTTTATTTCCAATGAGATTTTCCTGTCTTTCCAGAATCTGGTTAGCTTTTGAAATGCATCCTTGGTCATGCCAATCATTTTTTGGATCTCAACATCATACTTTCCATCCTTTGACAGAACGCTTCCCAGGTATTTAAATTCCTTGTTTGATTTTAGTTTCTCCAACCTGTAGTTGGCATTTGGTGGGTTTTCTTTTTTAAGTTTATACTTCATCCTTTCTTATTTCTTTCTCTTGCTACCTTCTGTAGGAGGTCCTGTATTTCCCTTTTTGTATCTGCTATCAGCACTGTGTCATCCACATATCTTACATTGTTGAAATTGTGGCCATCATTGACAAATCCTTGCAATTATTTTATTTCTCTCATATTATTTCACTGTATTAGTTAAATAGATCTGATGAGAAAACACATCCTTTCTATTTTTGTATACCTGCTGAATTCATTTCCTATCCGTACGCAAACAGTTTGCTGCCAATATAGATTCTTGATTAGCCTAACGTCTTTTCCAAAAAATGTCAAGGTTGCCAAGCATCTCTATCAAGTCTTTGTGGTGTACTTTATCAAACACCTTTGCATAGTCTATAAAGCACCAATAGAGGTCCTTCTGCATTTGTATATGGCTCAACAACAAATGTGCTGAAGTAAAGAGACTGAGGACAACAATAATGGTGATATGCATAAACAAATAAAGGAACTAACAGGACAAAAGACCTACTCAGCAACAGGATGTATAAAAGCAAAAGACGATACACTCATACTAAAAAAAAAATCCTTCAAAGATGGGATGAGTATATTGCTGATCTCTTCCATGACAAGAAAGAAGACAACCAAAAATACACAAAAATACAGATGGACCAGAAATATTAAAAACCGAAGTGGAAGCTCCAATAGCCAAATTGAACAGAAACAAAGCAGCAAGACCCAATGGGATTTTAATAGAGATGTTGGTGTCCTTAGAAGGCTTTGGCATAGACCCCCTCATAGAAATAATAAATGAAATCTAAAACAGCAGTAATTTACAAGAGGACCTAAGCAGATCAATTTTCATAGCACTACCTTAGAAGCCAGGTACAAAGGAATGTGAACTCCACCAAACAATCAGCGAGCCTAATGAGCCACATAACAAAACTCATCATTCGGATTCTGATGAATAGAGCATGCAGCAGAATCAGCCCAAAGATATGACAAGAACAGTGTGGCTTCATTAAAGATACCGGAATGAGAAATGCAATATTCATGCTCAGAACATATGAGTAACAAAGAAATTTTAAGGAAAGTGAAAACAAAAAGGATGTTTATATTTAGACTCAGAAAGAGACTTTTGAAATTTTTAGGGTATATAGTCAGGAAAGAAAGCTTGACAAATTTAACACTCAAGGGGCATATTCAAGGCACAGAGGGACTGAGGAAGCAGCAAATCACCAACCTAACATATGACAGAACAGGAAGTGGGAGGGATGATACAGAGACAAACAATACTAAGAGCTGCAAAAGATAGGAAGCTGTAGAGAGCAATGATCGCCAAAGTCCTGAAGATACATGACACATAGAAGTAGAAAAAATGATCTGGCTTGGGAAAGAAATGTATCCAATCTTTTCTCCACTCAAGCTATGGGTTAAATAGCAGGACTATTTGACTATTAACACTTGAGTGTTTTTTCTTTTTAAGTTGTTGCGGAAAAGAATTACCTGATATTTTTGGGTATTGGAAAAGAATTAGCAAATGTCACTATTTGATAAAAATTTTAATAAAAAGTATTACCCAGCTTCCAATTACTGACAAAAGTTAATTATTATAGAATTAAACTTTTGGGCTAACTTTGGTTGAGATGGCTATTATGTCATGAACAAGAACAAAATATTTACTTTCTTAAAAAGTAAATATTGTGTCCTTGTTCATACAAAAAAGTGTAGCACAAGGCCAAAGATGGGGAAGGAAGAGATGTTGATATGTGTGTAAGTAAATATAACAATGGTGTATGTGCATGGGTGGTGTAATGGATATTAGCTCAGAATGAGAAACTGGAGACCTGAGTTCAAATTCTAGTTGAATTTGTTGCATTCATTTATGCGCAGATATCCTTGGGAAATATATTAATCCATCTCTTCTCCAGCTATAGGTTGAATAGAAGGACAGATTGGGTAATATAGCCTTGGTTGGCAACCAGTCTACTACAGAAAGAAATGGCAACCTACTGAGAGAAAATCTTTTACCTCATCACTCATTGATTGAAAGAGACATGATTGCCTAAGCACGTATCATGTATGGCACTTAACTAATTGAAATATAACAAACCTGAGTAATTCAACTCTCTGATTTCTCATTCTCAGCCATTATATTTTAAAAAACCTGCACATCTAATAAATTAAGAATACACAGGAAAACAAGTCATGAAGATGAGTGTTTGGAATATTAATAATTATTTACAATTGGATTATTTTCCTCATCTATTGTTGTTGTTATCACATTTTGGCCATTGTATCTTTTAATCTTCTTCAGGTGTCTGTTAATCTGGTTAACTTCCAACTGTCAGCTGCATACAACCACTTCGTAAAAATGACTTTGGGTGAGTGAAACATATGGATCTTGGCAAGACCATCCTTTGAACACTGTGGAATAACAAAGAACTTTAACGAATAACAGAAACCACATCACTTGAGAAATTTCAACAGCAGTAATAGTTAAAATGAATATCACATGTAACTTGAAGAGAAAGAAAATGACACATTCAAGATGAGATGTTGATATTCCACATTACTTCAAACAACAGGTTAAAAAGAAAACCCCCATCAATATTGGAAATAAAAATAACAGTGAACTTGAGAAACCTATTTCCATGAAAAGTTGTTTTAAAAGAAAAATTTTATATGTTTCAACCAAAAGCTGAACTGGCTGATTGTTTAATGAATGTCATATGTTTCCTTATTTCCATTTCCAGAAAACATTGGTTTCCAAGCCTTTTTGCATTTTTGGAATTAAAATTTACTCAAACTTCAGCAAATTTTATGTGATAAAAAATACTTTTAAAAATAAAAAAAAAGAAAGTGTTAAAGTGAGATAATTGAAAATTTGAAGTGAGAACATTATCATTCCAATTTACAAACCCTAGTTACTATATTCTAAATACTTCATATACAGAAATATCACAATGATAAAAGTGGTTTATAATTATAACTATTTATACTGCATACAATTACAAAAAATCTAAAATAATATTTCAAATTTTGAAATCATATTTATTTTTGGCATATGAATTTTTAAAAACTGTTCCAAAATACAAAGGAGGATCTGTAACGTGGTTGATACTGACTTGGCAGACCGGCTGCAGCCGCTCTCACACCGGTGTGATGTGGCTTCCCTGTGCCTCTTCTACAAGTACTTTCATGGCTTCTGCTCCGATGAGCTTAGATCACTGGTGCCGCCTAAGCACGAATTTACACGAGATACTAGATTAGCAACTAGGTCCCACCCTTTTACAGTTAAACAAATAAGATGTAACCGTAAATTCTACTCCAACAGCTTCTTTTCTCGCACTTCCCGCCTGTGGAACTCCCTTCCACAAGTCTGCTTTCCTGACAGTTACAATCTCCAGGTGTTTAAATGTAGGGTCAATAGACACCTCCTATCACACTAACTCCCAACTATTCTCACAACACTCTCATCTACCCAACCCTCATTCTCGGTATCCTTACCCGCCTATCACCCACCCTCTGTCATTTCCTATATTTAATCAGCCTTTCTCCACTCTACGTAGCCCCCTGCGCAGTAGTGGCAGTGACATGCCTTGCTCGGGGTGAAACGCTTATAAAAAAAAAAAAAAAAATCTTTGATTGTCTTTCAATCATTCTGCCTCACTGACTATTCTCTTTGGCTGCACCAATGAGGAACACTGCACCATTTGAGAACCATTGCTATAGGAGTTAGTATTGCATTTCAGTTGTAGAAAATGATCACATGAGGAAAATATTCATGTCTCTGAGTTTTATCACATTGTAGGTGTACAAGTTTTATCACAGAGTGGCCACAGTTGCTGCTGGTAACATGGAACTCTTGACACTTCTGTGTATATCCAGTCACACTTCAGTGGGTAGTTGTCTTTGGCAAGTGCTTGGCCATAAGGGGTGGGTGAAAGCATAGTGACTATGGTAATGTCATCGAGTTTTCTACAGTAGAGTCAAATCGTTGGTGGTTTGTATCATGTTGGAGTGGCTCAGATACAAACTGTTGGTTGAAGATGTGTAAATATTTCGTGGTTGGTTAGAAAATATTTTTTCTTTTTTTTTGTTTTGGATGAGGATTCATGGAACCATGCCTAAAATGAACTCTGCTTGTACAATTTGAATGATGGTTGTTGAGTTGAACACTTCAGTTTTCATCGAAAAGTGAAAGTTCTAACAAATTATGAAAAGAGAAGTTGGTTAAATTATGTAAGAGAAGTTGGTTAAATGTTTCTTTATAAGGAAATAGCTAGCATTATTATTACCATTCAGGGAATTTCAGACTGAACCCTTTATTTAATTTATGTGGGTATAAGTAGATAGAGTAAACTATTGCCTGGTTCACACTCCACCCTCGTCTATTGAACAGGTGAAGAGGCTCATCCCTTGTTTCCTGTTTAGGATGTGGTTTCCGGTTTTCTCTTTCCCAATCTTCTCGCTTTTTTTTTTTTTCAATTGGAGTAGATAAACTAAACTATCGCCCGGTTCACACTCCACCCATGTCTATTGAACAGGCTTGTCCCTTGTTCCCTGTTTAGGATGTGGTTTCTGGCTTTCTCTTTTCCGATTTTTCACTATTATGTAGCCCCCTGCATATCAGTGGCATTACCGCCTTGCTCGGGGTGATAAGATTAAAAAAAAAAAAATATCGTTCTCATTATCCAAATGGACTAAGACTTGAAGAAGGTTGGAGGCCACAAGCAATAAGAAAGATAGAAGAAACTGTTAGCATAGATCTTATGGTAATATTTAACTATTTCAACTCTAAAATAATGAGACCTAGCTGCCAATCAAGTCCTGTTCATAAATTCTAGATACCAAAGAGAAAAGCTCATCAGAATAATTATCATGAAAATATTTATAGAAACAACACAGGGAAGTTATGCTACAGCAGTAGGAAAGTGACTGAAGCTGAGATGCCAGGTCAGGACCGTTAACATTGTAGATTCTTCTTTGTATTTTATCAAGGATCTCTAAATATATAGCAGAAACACCAAACCATATGTGGTTGCAATAGTCAATGTATGGATGACCAGTAGACTTATAAATGTGTAAGATAGATCCTAGCAAGAAAAATTGTCTAGCATGACACAGTAAACCAACTTTCCTAGCTGCAGACTGAGTTAATGCTGTTCAATATGGGAGGCTGATTTTATTTTGTTTTTTTTTTTACAATGGGTTTCTTTTGGTAAAAGTAATTTGACACTTGTCATTCCTAGCTGTTAGAAATTTGTATCCAAAAATAACCGTATTTTGGTTGGTTGGAGAATTGCCCACAACTTCAGAAATTAGTTTAATTATTCCATTTGTTTAGGTATCATTTTTGTCATGAGGAAAATTTAAACGACTTCTACTAATTAATCTTTGAATAACATCTTAGTCAAAATAGGCATGAGAAAAAAAAAAAAAAAGAATGGTGTCTAACTCTTTTTGTCTTCATATTCTCATTTTATAAGTATTTTATAAAAAAATAGGAAGGAACTCAAACAGAAAATAAATATATGCAAAGTAGTGTAACAGTGACGAGGTTTTGGAGAGGATGGACACAAGAAGAAAACTGATACTCAACATCAGGAAAAGACAGCTGAATTTTTTGGGATCTGTAATGAGGAAGGAGGGCTTGGAGAACCTGATCTTCACGGGACGAATAAAGAAGAAGATGGACAAGGGAAAGCAGCACACAACATATCTGATGGAATTGAACAGATAGATGGTAGAGTAGGGATTGAGTGGAATAACAAGAGAAAGGATATTAAGAGCAACAAGGGATAGGGAGAAGTGGAGTGCCATAACCATCTGCATCTGAAAGGAAATGGCATATAGATGATGATGATGATGATGATGATGATGATGAGTGTAACAGTTATTGATGCAGAAAGTGAAATCCACTTCAATATCTTATTAAAGTGGGGAATGCTATCAATCAGAGAACAGTGTATTCTTCTTATTTCTTCTATTACTACTACCATATACTGGCCACTGGTCCTTGGTCAGACAGAAAACCACTGGCCAATGCACAAATTTTGTCACATATCTAATACAGGAAGAATGCAAAACATTTTTTAAAATTGTAAATTAATCCTGAAGATTTTACTAACAAGCCGAAGCCTATTTATATTTCAATATGTCTTCCACTAGCTTGCCTGTCGAACCTCTGATCATGCCTCCGCGTGTTCTGTCCATCTCACGGTGGAAGCTGGGATGTTGAACAGCTAGTGGCATCATGTCATCCATCTCTCCATGTGCACAGGCCATAAACGGTTTGAAGTGAGGATGTCACCGCCACTGCCGCAATTACCGCAACGTGTTGATGGCATAAAATGTGAGAATTTTTTGCTGTGAAATGAAACTCAGAATTCGTTGAAGTAGAAAATCGGCAGCCTGTCATGTGTGTTGGGTTTCATCCATCTAGCCCTGGCGCACCGTTGTCCTCCATTTTGTCGTTTGCCATTGCTGTTTCTGCTGCTACTGCAATGTGAAAATTTTCAACAATTTGCACATGTAATGGACCTCATATTATGACCAGTGCTTTATCGTGTTTTATTGGCTTTCAACCTTTACTTCTACTTATCTATTATTTTTATTCTTGTTGTGAATCTTCATCGCCAATTTGTTGTGGTGAAACTTTGCTGCAAAATTGAATTGTAGTGACCGGTTTGGCTGGAAGTAAGACACGGAACAGAAGGCAGGTTCAAAACAGTATAGTAGTATAACAAGAACATAGATAAAAATAAGTGTGAGTCATCAGTAAATAGAAATAAGTAAGTTCAAACAGTACAGTTACATTGCTTATTGCCTGGCTGTCATGGCTACCATTAACTGTTTTTCTGGAAGTTACACAGGTAATCATATATAACAAGAGGAAGAGTCTATTCTGCTTAGGTGGGCACCATAACAATTCTTTTTACAATAATATTTTGGTTCTGGGTATGACAATAAACTGAATCTGGCAGCAAGGCTTCTGATAGGGGGGTTGGGAGGAGCACAGAACCACCTCTTAATTGCTGTTGTTCCCAGGTCTACCTTGGCCTGGGGTGGTAGCACCTGTTAGAGTCCTAACTATGGGCAAACAGTTTATCCCCAATTTGGGGTCAAAACAATCTAAAAGTATAAAAAAGACTTTTATAGTAAAAATTCCAGGAATACATTTTTGAAAGTAAAAAATATTACCAGCAATACATTTTTGGAAATAAAAATACATACCAGCAATACATACATACATACATATGCCATTAAAATGGTACGCCATGAAAAAAAACTAGGCAGATAATATTTCTCAGGATTTAAGATTGGAAAAAAGATATTAGTTTCCAATTCTTGTAGACTACCAGATACAATAAAATTGTATATAAGGCCTGAAGCCAAATTACTACTCTTTGAAGCATTTAGCTTTGTGATTTGTTTATAATTCTCATAAATGTAGGACAAACTGGGAACTGGATTCTTATATACATACATATATATATATATACATATATATATATATATATATATATATATATATATATATATATATATATATATATATATATATATAACTTAAAAAAAGATATGCAAAAAAAAAAATTGTATAAGTATTTATTTTTCTAATCATTAAATTGTTTTCAAAATAGTGGAGTATTTTGTATGTTAAGTAAAAAACTTTTATTTTTTCAAAACCATTTATGAAATTTATTGTACTAAGCCACAGAACCTAATAAAATCAACTGCACTTTGTACACCTTTACCTGTATACAGTTCTCACCAAAATTTGATTTCAATCAGTCAATGTATGATTATTTTAGAAGTTGTGATGGATGGATGGACTGGTGGAAGTCACAGAATCTTATATATACATAGAAGATAGATTGAAACAAAATGAAAATATTTATGATTCAACCTAATAGAATTTAAGTATTTATTTCAATTTATCTTATTGATCGAATCAAAATATTTTTATCACACATGACAATATTTTTACACTTACATAATCTGTTCCTTTGTTTCATACATGACATGAAATTTAACTTAAATACCTAATGAAAAAAGAAAAAGAGAGGGAGGTGAAAAAAAACAAACATGATGATAATTCAACAAAAGACCAAGTGGGAAAATTTAGCAGTAAAAAATTCAACACTAATAAAGGGGCAGATGAAGATCACAATAAGTGTAAAATCAATTTTCATTGGCTGAATTCAAAAATAATCAAACCTATATAAGCTCAGGTAAAATGTTCCAAATCTCAACTAGAATTTCTTGATTCAATTAAGAGGCCAAGACCAGGAGGTGACCACTCTTGGTTGGGTTATCTGAAAGAGGAAATCTGATGTCTTTAGAGGCCTGAAACCTTCAATCACACCCAAAATAAGCATCACTGATGGAGCACTATGTCAATCTGTCACCTTAAATCCTGTGCTTTTTATTTTTCCTTTCTCTTCAGTAATGTTTTCTCAGATTCTGTCACTCTATCATCCTTCATCCTCAGTGACCATTTTTTTTACCAGAGTTCATATTGCAATCTTTTGATGCTAATGATTTTCTCAATCCCAGAAATTCATATGCCATTGTCCTCAAGGACACATGGCTCAATGGATGTAGACACTGGTTAATTCCAATGACTTGACCCAAAGAGTTGTGAATTCAATACCAAGCTACAGCAGTGGTGAACAAATAACTTAGAGAGTTAAGTTAAAGGGACATAACTTATCCCTACCAAAAGTGGTTTCAAACATGGAATAAGAGTGATATACCCCAGTGATTGTAATAAAGGGTTCCGTTCAAAATTCATAGCACCTGAAGAAGGCCAGAGCATACAACATCCAAAATGTTGTAAACATGGTAGAAAAAAATGAGGACAGTAGTCCAAATAATGTAAATAGTGTAATGCTACCTTATCTCAGAAGTGTAGACAAATACTTCAGTTTTTTCTTTTAATACTTGGATAAAGACTTTAAATGTAAGTTGATTTGGAAAATGTAACTTTGCAGAAAACAGAGATTTATCAGTAGCTAGAAGTAAATCTAATAGGACTCTTATCCATTTTAATGACGATTGTACTTAAATTGCAATGTCATAGTTAAACTGACTGTAAGATTGCAGGGGATCGGGAGAATTGAACTGATTGACTTGAAATTTGGAAACTTAAAGATATCTGATATTTCTTTCTTGTTTACATAAGTCTGAACATGAGTTCAGGTTTCTTCTTTTTCAGTGCAAAGTTTTCCTTCAGGACATGGGTGATCATAGCTCTTCACAATTTTCTGTCCTTTGTAGCTCTAAGTAAATTTTGTCTTTTCATTATCTCTTCTAATCCCTGTTCTGACAACCATTTATACAAGCTCATTAGGTAAGTGCTTTAAAGGTCTTGCCTTCCTCTGTCTCTCTTACCTTCAGTAAACCCTATGAATATCGCATTTTCTAAGCTCTCTTTCCTCCTTATGTGGTCATGGCTCTCTACAAGTGCTTGTCTCTTGCAGCTCTTAATAAATCTCTCCTAAAAATTGCTCTGCTATCCATTTACTCAAGCTTGTTAGCTAGGTAATGTACTGTTTACCTCTATCCCTCTTGCCTCCAGTCTGTCATGCGAGTATCAAATTTTCCAAGTCCTTTTTCCTCATTAAGTGTCCTACAAAATTCAACTATCTCCTCCTGATGTTAACTTAAGTGTCTTTTTTCTTTCCATTTTCTGTACAACCTCATCATTGCTCACATGTTCAGCATCCTTCTGTAGAACCACATTTCTGTTGTCTCAAGTCTTTTCTTCATCTGCTAGAAGATTGTTCAGCATTCACTGCCACACATGAGAACTGATATTGCACAGCAGTTCAGTACTCTTTTCTTTGTTTCTAATGAGATTTTCCTGTTTCTTAATACTTAATACTTTTACTGAAGATCTGCTCCAAATAGTAAAATAAAAAATATAATAAAACTATGACATTATTTACTTAGATAAGCTTTTAATTGCTTTAATAAATAATATAAATTTCAGACATGATAGTCTGAAGAAAAAAAACATTTTCGATTAATAATTAAATTTTAAAACAATTGTTTTCATTTTTGTTTTGTATTATAATAATTTATAAAGTTTCAATAATATTTTTAAAATATTTCCAAGACTTGTAGACATTAGGTTGGTAGGTTATAAAGTGAAGACTATATTTACTAATCAAAAATTCGAACATTTAATACAACTCATCTACCAATTATGTTTTTAAAATAATTTAATTTTTTTTGTGTATTTGAATTTGTTTTTGTATGGTAATTTCTACGTGCACATTAAAAGGTCATGTGTTTCAGGGTTTCTTCCACTTATCAGAAAAAAAGTTTGTACAATTATGACACTTGTGATCACCATACATTTATCTTATTTCTCATCTGGTGAGCTGTCAAACATTTTAAATACTGTGGACAGGTCAAAAAGTTCAACTCTGTGATTAAGAAATAGTTTTATTCTACATTTCATGCTATAAATAATACTTGTGTAAATCAGATTAACATAAAATTTGCTAATTTTCCAAAATTAATGTTTCACAGATGTATATTTTATTTTTACAAGATTTTTAAAACCAAGAATTAACTTTTTGTTTATAAATGTGTCGATCACTTAAAAATAACTGAATAATTGAAAAATTTAGATTCCAATCATTATAATTTGTTTGAAATACACCAGAGTATTTTGTTTACTGGAAATAGTAAATTTAATCATTTATCTTTCAATTAAAACTAAAATAAAAATTTCAAGAAGACTTAAATAAGAACTAAAATAAAAATGTCAAGAAAATTCAATTTAAAAGTTAATTATGGAAAATGAATGGAGATACCTACTTTCACACTATTACTCACTTTTTTATTTTTGTCTTACAGTGAGTTTTTTTGTGTCCATTTCTTTTGCCATGAAGATATTCCTTATTTTTGAATGGACAGACATTATAAAAATGTTGTTCTCCACATGCGTGGCAGGGATTAGGAGTAATTTCTTTTTCCTTCTTAACTTTATTTTTTTGCTCACCTTTTTAATGTGCATTATTACTTCAATATCCTCAGTGTCTCATCGAACATTTGTAAAAATCTTCTGCTAGGTTTGATAAAGTGACATTGGGTTCATTTTCAAGTTTATTCAGACCTCTTCTTCTGATTTCAGTGACACCAAACCTTCAAGAAATATTAAGCATTTAAAATTGTCTGGGCTTAATTCCGACCATTTGAATCCCTCACACTGATTATTCTCAATGCTAGTGAATGATGTGAAGTCTTCATCATCAATTTTTTCAACAAGTTCATACATTAACATCATTTAGAGAGCTATGAGGAAGGATATGCGTTGTGGTGCAGTGAATATTGGCTCGGAATGTGAAATCAGGGAGTCGAGTTCAAATTCCAATTGAATTCCTTGCATTCACTTATGCATAAATACCATTGGGAAACATATTAATCCATCTCTTCTCTACAGTTATGGGTTAAATAACAGGACAGATTGGGTTCTATAGCCTTGGCTGGCAACCAGTCTACCACAGAAAGTAATGGCAACCTACTGTGGGATAATATTCTGCCCAGTCAGTCATGTTTCTTTCAAGACATGATTGCCCAAGCGTGTATCACGTATGGCACTTAACTGACTGACGGAGCTATGACCTCTTTGGACTGAACACTTTCAAAAGCAAAGTAACTGTGTATTTAAACATTAAGTCACTAGTTTTCTCTGGTAATATTTAGTTAATAAAGATTGTGTATTTAATAGCACCTAGTTTTCTTAAAAGAACTTTGACCTTTTTGTGGTCAGACAAATTTGCACTGTTCGTTTTGTAATGGTCTTCATATCTATTAAAATATGATGAAAATGTTATGTCTTCCTCTGGAATATGATTAAGTTCCTCTATCTAATTTTGATAGTATCTTAAGATAAAGTACTTCAATCATAGTTCCTGTTACTTGTTCACATTTTCTGTTGTCGTTCTAAAAACAATTCACCATATTATTTGAGTCTTTGTTCTAATGGGTTTTGCTGTTCTTGTTGTTTATTTAAGATTTCCAGCAAAACTTTTGAACTCCTTCATTATTACTTTTTACAGAAATATATATATATATATATATATGTGTGTGTGTGTGTGTGTGTGTGACTATCCGTTACCTATAGACTCCGAAATGGCTGAACCGATTTTTTGAAAATTTACATAGTTGTACTATAAGCGTCTGTGAGTGTTCTTAGCTAGGTTTTGTGTCAAGGTAACCCTGATAAATATAAAAAATCGATAATTGAAAAAATTGGGTTATAGAAGGAGTGGTCCAATTTTAATCAAATTTGATACACTCATAGACAAAGACATAAGAAATGATATTCAGAAGTTTCAAGGTTGCAGTTCTTACATTAATGCAGAAAATTGATAATATATATATATATATATATATATATATATATATATATCAGGCAAGATGTTTGTGTGTGTGTCTGTTTATCTGCCTGTATGTCTGTATTTTTTCAGCCCTTTTATTTTAGTTTTGCTTTGAGTTTGGCTCTAAGTAGGTATAATTGTAGTTCTTAGTCTCAGCCATGATACCATTTACTCAGAGGACTTATTTAGCCTTCAAAATTCAGTTTATGACGAAAAAAAATTCATTTGATATCGATACCAGGAAATCAAAATTTGACTTACATCCATTCATTTTTCTTTCAGTTTACGGTTTCACTTTAACTGGAAACAACTACTGCTTTTTAGTCTTTCATGCTAACGTCCAAAGAGTCTGAGCTCCAGGACCATGGATTAGTTTTAAAGCTTTCATTACACCCGAGCAACGCCGGGCTATACTGCTAGTCATAAATATATATTGAATGTTTTAATTCAAACAACTTGTTGATATCCACATAATCATTGTAGCCTGAAAGTACTTTGTAGCTTTGGTACTTTTTTTTCTTTCACCAGTGTATCCCTGGAGAATCTAGCATAAAAATCCTTGTTTGCAAACGTTTTATTGGTAACCTTTTTTCTTGTGAGTTTTGCTGATACTTTGTTTGTGGAATGTTGTTTTTGTGAATGTTTATTTGTGTTTGGCCAAAACTTTTATCACAGAAATGTATTGGTGATTATCTTTTTCTTGAGGTTGACCAGAATGTTCGATGAGGAAATCTTCAACACCAAAATGTTCAGCATGAAAATCTCTTTAGTCAAAATGCTGTATTTGGCCAAATATTCATTGCAAAAATTTCAACAGCAAAATCTTCATTGTCAAAATGTAGCCTAAACAGTTACTGCATGAGTAATAACCCAAAATGGCAGTTGGAAATAAATAGTAATATCTATAATATCATCAAATACAAAACTTGTAAGCTGTGTAAAGTAGAGAACTGCTAGATAGTAAAAAAACAGCACTCTTTCAATAGTGTCCAATGTATTGTATAAGGATTGGGAAATACTCATTACTGTCTGTGACAAAAGACATGACTTACCTCAGAATTCGAAACGAGTGCAAACGTGTCTTGCTTGCAAAATAATAACCAAAAAGAAATATAGCCACTGTTAAAGACAATTTATGCATGCCTATCTCATCCAAAACAAGATGATATTTGCACATATGCAAATTTTGGCCATCTTGAATTGGCATAAAAAGGGAGTGCCAGTAGTCTGGGGGAATTGTTTTTTTAGGTGGACTGTGTGTATTAAAGGTGGATGTGCTGATTGACAGTCAGACTGACAAAGAGGAAGTAGGAGTGGCTTAGTTGGTGTCTGATTCACAATTGCCCAGTGTAATGACCAAGAAAGGGAAACCTGAAATCCATTTCCTTGAGGCAAAAAAGAAAATCATCATCCTTTATTTTTTTATTTTTTTACTAAACTGTCCATAGGTATAACCATCAGAAAGAACTATAAACAGAAATATAGTCTGTTTCCATAAGATTATCAGTCATGATAAAAATATTAAAACATTTGTCTTTTGATTTCTGCCTGAATTTCTTTTCTTTTTTTAAATTAATATCACCCCAAGTAAGGCAGTAAAGCCACTAAGACATAAGGAGGTTACAGGATGTGGGAAAATTAGGAATGGAAACATTAATAACAAATGAGAAGAGAAAAGTATAATCAGGAGGATAGTCGATAGCAGTTGACATTGCATTTAAATTTTTGCAGATTAAAGTTGGCTGGAAAGCATGGAGCCAGAAGGGAATTCCACAAGCAAAAAGTGGGAGAAAAGAAACTGTTAGCATAAAACTTACATGGCGTCCACTGCATTGTTTGTTCCATACACACTGGCACACTGTTTTCTTTAATGGACCCCTGATCAGAGGCTGGGGTAGAGAACGATGTGCTCTGGGAATGCCAGTGTTTGTCAAACAATCAAAACTCTCTCTGCAAATGTCCAAATATATGGAGTTCCTCCTCCCCTCCTTGGAATCCTACCAGAGCATTCTTCTTTTGGTCACCTGATCAAATCCTTCTCCTTTCTACTTTGTGTGAGTGCTTCTCACCATCACTGCTCTAGGGGCGTGGGCTAGTTCAAACAGCCAAATTAAGATTATCATTCAAATTTCTTTATCATGCTTTTGTGTATGGTCATTTTCACACCTGGAATTTATCCTTTCATCCCTTTTGCTAACAAGATGAATGGAAAGTACCTATTCTATACTGTCAGCTATTATGTCTACTATACTGCAGTCCTGAGAAGAGGGGGAGTGATAAAATAAAATGTGATATCTAACAAAGTTTATTAACGAAAGATGGAAGCCCATGAAGGAGTAGTCAGGAGCCTTGAGAGACAATTTCTAGGCCATCAGAAGATTATCCCGGATGTAAATACTAAGGCTATACATGTGAATACTGGAATCTTTTCAGCAAAGGGGAAGATAACCTGGAGCCAAGAATTAATTGGTATCAGTGGAATAATTTAAGTTAGTTTCACAGAGTGCAAACATATCTGGAGACTGTTCCAAGAGGAAAGTTTCTATGCTGCAGAAGTTGGAATGGATGCCATAAATATTAGCGAAAAATGGCTGAGGGGTGTAGGTGTTTTTTGTTTACTGGTTCAGTTGTATTTCTTTTTGTTGTTTTTCATGAGATTCATTTTAAGGGGAGAGAGAGAGAGAGAGAGAGAGAGGGAGGGAAAACTGATTTTGAATTTTGGCTCTAACCCATGCCATTCCATGGAGCTGTGAAAAAAAATATAAAGGGGGAAACAGGCTCCCCTTAAGGTAAGGCTACAAGAACATCCCAAGGTTGTAACACAAGGGGAGACAGAAAAATCAGGCATAGCTGACCACATATGGAGGAAGAAAGTGGATCACCACCTCCTATAGGATGAAGTTGAAATAATAGAGAATGCCACTAAAAACTACATAAACTTAAGGAGTCAGCACATATGCTAGGCTACAAAAATCTCCTAAGCCGACCAAGCATAGAGATGAATAGAATATGAAAACCAGTAACACGCGCCAGAGAAAATCATTAGTGTCAAAAATTGCAATATGAGCTCTGGTAAAAATATACTAGAGAAAACCATTGACATCAAAATTGCAATATGAGCATTGTTAAAAAAAAATACTAGAGAAAACTATGAGCATCAAAAAAATTGTAATATGAACTCTGGTAAAAAAATGTTAACTAAACATTAGGTTTATAAGTCCCAGAAATTCACTTGCTGTTGTTCTCAAGGGCACATGGCCCAGTGGATATATATAGATGTTGGTTAGTTCTAGGGACTTGACCTAAAGAGTTGTGAGGCTACAACAGTGGTGAACAAGTAACTTAGGGAGATAACTCATGACTACCAAAAGAGGCTTCACATGATGAATGAGAATGATATACCCCAGTGATCATAATAAAGGGTTCAGTTTGAAATTCTTAGCACCTGAAGAACGCTGGAGCGTACAATGGTTGAAACATCATACAAATAGCGCAAATAATGTAAATAGTAAAAAATGTGTTTCTGCTATATAATTGTTTATTCAGGGATCGTTGGGCAGGTAGGTGACATTTGAGACAATTTGTGCTCCTTCTGTCATTAGAATCAGATCAGTTTTTCCCTTCAATTAGGAAGAACTCTTTTCTACGACCTTCTCTGCCCATCTCTACATCACGACACACCTGGCGTGTTAGACCTCTTCTTTTACAGAAGTACCATCAATTCTAATGTGACTTTGAACAGAAATTTTCTAATATCTGGTCAAGTGTCACTTGTTTCCAAAATTTTTAATTTATTATTTCCTTCTGGTCAAGTGGGTGACTGCTTTGAAGATATTATTTCACAGGCTTTACTGTGTGTCATAAAAACAAAAAAAAAACAAACTTAAAACTGAGATATTACCATCCTCTTTCATTTGTGTTTCCTGATCCTAGCCAAGTTCTATTGTGTCACATTAAACTCAGTGGAAATATTGACTGAGGGTCATTTTATGCAATTTATTAACCTGTTTCAGGTCATTTAAAGCCATAAAATGTTTTTTTAGATTGTAAGAATTTTTTTTGAGATAATAGTGCTTTAGTGATACAAGTTTTACTAATTAACCCATAGTTAGGGGAGAAGAGATGAATTCATACTTTTTTAAAGGGTATTTGCACATAAGAAAATATAAAAAAATCCAATGAGAATTGGAACTTGGCACTGATTAACAATTCTAAGCCATTATACCATCAGCACATCCAAACTTACCCATACTAACCTGGCTCAATGTTGCTTAACTTTGGTGATTGAATTGGAACAAGTGTTTGAACATGATGTAAGTAGAAACTGGGTGAAACTGAGCAATACTAAATAAAAACATGACAAGATATCCCGAGACATGGACATCTACCTTCATAGATTAAATAAAGGGTTCAGTTTAAAATTTCTTTAAGGTTACCAGAATTACCAAACACCTGAAAAAGGAAGAAGTACACAATGAACAAGCAGTAAATAATGTAAATAATTTGTTTTGTGGATTAATTTGCCAGTACTGAGTTCATTTTCAACTTTCTAGCATTGAGTTCAGTTTTAATTGGATGCATTGTGCCCCATGTCTGTAATATTGTAGTTGGCTAAACCAAGTTTAGTAAATAAATCTGAGGACATTGAAGCTAAGCTTTGCAAATCAATTAGAATTTTTACCAATCTTTGAAAATGATAAAAATCAGAAATATTTTAAAATCCTTATCCTTTAATTTCTATAAAAAATAATTTCTCTAATATAATGAATATTATTTTACTCTTTGTCATGAGCTCTGCAAATGATGTATTTTGCAAGTATATATATATTAAAAAAAAAACAGTACACTTGTCAACTTTTGTTTCTAATCAATTTTTAATTGCCTTTACACTCAGTATTATCAACAATAAATGAAATGTTTCAAAATGAAGTATTATCTCCCTTTACTGGCTCCCAGCGACAGGGAAGAGAACAGGACAGAAGGGTATTGGTAAAACTAATTTGTCACATGCTATAAAAACAGAATATGTTTTGTTTTTTCTATCTCATGCTGTCCTCCTCATGGTTTAGTTATGTTTATTAATAACTGTATTCTTGGCAAATAAAATATACATAAATCAGCACTCACTGTATTTGATATTTATCTTTGGAAGCAAAAGCAGATACGCACTTTCAAAAACAACACTAACCGCTGCAGTTTTCCCCAATCCTTCAAGTATTATATTGATTGGATAAAACAATCCTGCAACAGGGGAATATAACACAATGCAGCAATTCATTGATTTGTAAAAATGCAGTAATCAAATGTCCTTTTGCTTGATATTTATCCCACATAAAACTGAACTGTTTTGTACTTGAAAATAAAAAACATATAGACATATAGAGTATTAACTTTATTTTATGAGATGAAGCATAAAAAATCTTTATTTTTACTAGGGTTTACTTTCACTTGAAATTCATTGCATTTTGTCACATCTTAGGTTATCAATTAATGTGAAATGAAAATAAAATTTCTTCATGAAACAAGTCATCCCTTTTTCTGGTTGACTGTACCAACAGTTCTTTTTGATAAACTTGCAAGAGAGCAAATCTAACAATTTAAGCCCATTCCTTATTCCACAATGTCCCTTGGCACTATATTTTCTTGGACTAGTAGTATTAGTATCAATATTATGGGTTTTAATGGTTAAATTTGATCTTCTGTAAGCCACATAGTTCTTATAGAAAAGTTGGTTAGAGCAGAACTAGTGCGAATTTTCTATTGGCTGAATTATGGAACCTGCCAACCTCATTCCCTTTTGCAAGTAGTCAGTCAAGTGTCATACATTCTTGGGTGATCATGTCTTTTTCAATCCATGACTGTCTAGGCAAAAGATTTTCCTGCAGTAGGTTGCTATTTCTTTCTGTGGTAAACCAAGACTATAGAACACAATCTCTCCTGCTATTTAACCCATAGCTGGAGGGGGAAGATGTATAAGTGAACGTAATGAATTCAACTGGAATTTGAACCCTATAGAACCCAATCTCTCCTGCTATTTAACCCATTGCTGGAGGGGCAAGATGTATAAGTGAACGTAATGAATTCAACTGGAATTTGAAATATAATTTTTCAATTTAGCTGGGTTTTATAAATAATTGAGTTTTGCTGTTTTTTTAAGCATTTCTACTACTGCCATCTCTGTATCTTAGCATTAGTAGCTGAACAGCATGGTGTTCTTTTCTTTAAGTCAAGTGAGAGTACAACTCGGGGCTAAAACTCCAGTTCTATCTAAAATTTTATTTTTAATTTAAATTTAGGTATGCAGTAGTTTGTTGCGATAATTAATAAGGAATTTTTGCCTTTTACATTTGGAATTGTCGTCTTGCAGCCTTGGCCAAGATAGAACTCACTACACCCCTCCAGTATTCCCTGTGCATTTGGAACCCTGGTGCAATTTGCAGTGAAATTCATAATCTTGTCAAATAGCTGAATATTGATGCTTTGCCAGGGCTACCAAAGGTATTTTTATTGTGACACCAACACTAGAGGGGTTGCCTCCTCATCCTGTTATTTAACCCATAACTAGGGGAAGTGACAGGTTAATATCTTTCCCAAGGGTACTAGTGCTAAAGTGAATGCAAGGTACTCAACTGGAATGCGAATTCAGCTCACCGATTTCTCTTTCCAAGCTGATATCCACTGCACCACAACACACATCCATCATTGAAAGCTTACAGTGCCTGGTATTTCCAAGTGGTCATCCATCTAAGTACTGACCAGGTTCAATGTTGCTTAACTTTGGTGATCAAACGAGAACCAGTGTATTCAACATTTGGTATAATTTTAACTTATTTACTTGAAATCAGTATATGATTTATTTAATTTCCTTTGTGTATATATATATATATATATATATTATGTTTTTATTGCAAAAACAAAAGTTTTTATGTGAAATTCACTAAAGAAATTTAGAAAACTTGGTTTTGTTACTAAGAAGTTAAAATTTTTCACTGAAAGTACATTTAATATTTTTCTCTATGCACTTTTTATTCATAAAAATAAATACACAAATGATCAATTTTATTTTTGTGTAATCTGTATTTCTGTTGAATTTTTACCATGCCTCTTATACCAAAATGTAACATTTTAATTTTGATTTAAAAGAAATAATTCAATTTTTTTCTAGTATTTCTTATTACAATTACAAAATCTCCAAAAAGTGAATTTTAATGTTTTGTTGTTTCATTTTCTGAAAACTTTTTTCTTTGAATCTGTTTTTTTACACTGCAAAATGTATTAAAAATGATATTATATGTTAAATAAAGATAATATATGTTTTTCTATGATATTGTTATTCATATGTACAAATATATTGATGATAAAACTTAATTATGTGTAAAAAAAGTACATTGAATGTTAGTTTAGTTTACCATTAAAAAAGTGTAGAAGCAAACATTTTATACTACAAAATTAATGAAAAATTTAAGACTATTGTGTAAAGTTATAATTAAATGCAATAAATTTGATATTGCAAATAATGTGTACAAAAGATTAACAAACTCTGTTGCTAAACCATGCATTTCATGCTTAGTTTTATTCCAGAATTCATATTTCTGACATTTTAGTTTCATTAAAACTCTTTTAACATTGGTAATTAATTCAAAGATTAAAATGCATAAAACATTTCATACACCTCTGTTAATGGGGTGGCAAGTGATGAATTTGAAGCACTGTCAAATTTATATTCGGTTGTGTGGGAAAGTTATGCTGATTTTTAGTCATTCATATTCCAACATGATAGAACTACAAATTTATTGGCAAATATAATATGCCTGTATTTTCAATTAAAGCATGCCTCAAAATATCTCTTGAGAAAGAAAGTCAAAATTACTTTATGTTAATTCTGCATCTTTATGAAAATAAAAGATTGTAAGGTGCATTTTAGACACTTGATACTTTTTATTGCAAGCAACAAAAAAGATATGTGCTGTGTCCGATGAAGATGCTTTAGCTGACAGAAGTGGTTCACTAAGTTTAAATTTGATGATTGTAGCCTTATTGATGAAGAAAGCTCAGGTAGACCCCCACCTCCGTTATCAAGATATTGATCAAGAATAATCAACATTACACAATGTGAGAATTGGCAGAAACACTAAATTTATCAAAATTTATCACCATATAATCTGAGTGAAAAGAATCTTTTGGATCACATTTCTCTGTAATTTGCTGTATAAATGCAATGAAAATGCATCTTTTTTAAGCAAATTGTGACAGGTGATGAGAAATGGATCATTTACAACAATGTTCATTGAAAAACATCCTGGGGTAAGTGACATGAGCCAACTTTAGATACCTCAAAAGCAGGTCTTCATCTTTAAAATGTCATGCTGTGCATTTGGTGGGATTGGAAAGGAATCTTGTACTATAAGCTTCTGCCAAGTAATCAGTCAACTGGTTCTGAAAAGTACTGCTCACAACTGAATGAATTAAAGGCAACAATTCAAGAAAATGCTCAGAATTGGCAAACAGGAAAGGTGTTGTTTTTCATCATGATAATGCCAGACCCCATGTTACTTTTGATAGAAATTGGCTAGAATGTGTTACCCCTGCCACCATATTCACCAGAGATTGATCCTTCGATTTTCATTTATTCAGGTTCTTGCAAAATAATCACAGTGCTAAAAATTTTAATTCTTAGGAGGACATAAAAAACACCTTAATGAGTTCTTTGCTAAAAAACCACAAAAGTCTGGGAAGACAAATTCTTTAAGTTGAAGGAAAAGGTTGTGCAACAAAATAGTTCATATTTAGTTGAATAAATATTTAATGGCATAATTTTGTTTTGTGTTTTAATTTCTTTTAAAAATCGGCATGAACTTTCTGAACAATATTATATTGCACTGAGACTTTAGTAAAGAAAAAATATAGCAAGATAAAGAGGATTAACTTTTCAAACCAAATTAATTTTTTAAAAAAATTTCTTAAGCTGATTACAGCAGCAAATTACCACTAACCTAAACCCAAACCAAAAATCATCACTCTCAGTGAATGACGAAATTTAGAGATAGACCTAGTTCTGGCCATGAATTGCACTATGATTTGGCCTTAAGTAACAAACATCATACTTTACAGGTGTGCATGGAAATAGATTTCTTAGAGCAAGATGCATTGCTAGAGTGTTCTCAGTAGGTGGATGAAGGGTTTTTACATCAGGGGATAGAGTGACAAGTAAGAATTTTGTACACTAAAATTAGTTCACATTAGATTCACAATAAGAGATGGGCAGTAATTTCCTGGGAAAGAAAACAGCTCTAGGCTTCTCCTTGACTTTTGCTGTGAGCAGAACATCAACAAGTTTCACTAGGAGACTATTCTTTATTTCCAATCTGCATGATTAACTCACTGCTCTAGATTTATAGCCTGAGTAAAGTTGTAATAAAGTGGTATTAAAAGATTTAAGTAAAAAATACATACTAGTCTATATATATATATATATATATATATATATATATATACATTCTCAACTTATATTGATGACAACCATTTATCTCTCTTTCAATAGTAAGTCTGACCTGCTCAGTAAGCTTAAAATGAGGTAGCGAACCTCAAAAATGACGTACAATCTGGTGTTAACTGGGACAGAGAATAACTTGTTAATTTTAAACAAAAATTTTCAATCACCTGAGAGACCCCTTTCTGCCCCCATCAGCATGGCTGATGCTAACCTCCACCTGTTGCACCTTCTCGGGCTAAAATCCTCAGTTGACATGAAGTGGAAAAATATTGAAATCAATTGCTAGGTTTACTGCTAAGGAAGTTGGTTCATTGTGTTGTGGTGTACTTACCGGGGCCATGGCCTGTTGTCCCTTTTAATTAGGATTGATCCTGGTCTGAGAACAAGCAGATGGCATTGACACAGCAGCTGGTCTCTGGGTTGACCTCTTCAATTGTAATCTCTCTTACGCACATTGTGATTTTGATTTTAAGAGAGTCAAGCTGAATTATCACTGAGGTATCTCAGCCAAGCTAAACCAAGTTGGATATGCGCACAATTGTGAAAATAAAACAGTACCAATTTTAGAAATAAAATGGACAATGCCTGAATAAATCATCAGATGGTATTTACATTCAAAAATAATTACAATTCTTCTTTTTCCCAACCCGTTCCTAATAATTGGCGATGGAACAAAAATTTTGGCTAGTCTCTCTAAGATAGGCCAGACTTGGTAATTAGGTAACTGGTAAATTCAGGTACTATTGTTTGTACTTTGCAAAAGTCTTTGTTGGTGTTTTCTCTTATTGTTATTAACACAAGGATATTGTTGGAGTTTCTCAGAGTTTTTCTTCAGCAGATATCTTTGGTTATTATTGCTTCAAACTTTGGTTGGAAACTTCGGTGGTAACTTCAAACTCCAGGCAACACTGGAACGGGAACTCAAACTTACTTCATCTCAGAGTAGAATCTGCCTTTAGCCACTGTGGGCTCTTGTACTTATGGGTAAACCCGTTTTTTTACTGGTGTGGTGAGGATGCATAAGGGGTTTTATGCAAATATCCTAAAATTCTTTTTCTGGTTCACACCTCTTCTTGCGAGGAGCTATTTCATAATGTCAAACTCTCTGACATCTTACTTTTCTCTATTTCACATTTCCAATTCTGGAAGATTCTCCCTTTTCTTGGGAGGAGCTATTACATGGCATCAACTTCTCTGACGTCTTACTTTTCTTTATGTCTATTTCACACTTCCAATTCCAGAAGGTTTCCCCCTCCTTCTTAAGAGGAGCTATAGCATGACATCAATCTTTCTCAGGGAAATTTAGAATGATTATTTTACCAACCATTAACAATTCGTTTTTCCCTTCTCTCAACAAGATCAATTTAACCTTTACTCTCTAATCATGTCAGCTGTGATTCACCAAATTTCCATTTGGGGAATATGAATAAAAATCTTTTTCTTTAATCATTTCTGTCAAGGTGACTTTGACATTTGATCTCCTAATCATGTCAGCTGTGTTTCGTCGAGTTCCACCCAAGAATTTATGAATTAAAAAAAAACTTTTTTCTTTTTAATTGCTTTAGTTTATGTTATGCTAGTCTGTTACCCTTATTTCAACAAGATGGTTGTGACATTTGACCTCTAGTCATCTCAGCTGTGTTTCGCTGAGTTCAATCTGAGAATTTATGAATTAAAAAAAATAACATTTCTCTTT
Organism: Ascarosepion bandense; assembly: GCA_037127315.1. Lineage (NCBI taxonomy): Eukaryota > Metazoa > Mollusca > Cephalopoda > Sepiida > Sepiidae > Ascarosepion > Ascarosepion bandense. The sequence goes on from JBBBDQ010001337.1 coordinate 7,310,698, forward strand.
CCAATTCTTTTCAACGGCATACAATGTTAGGCTGTTTCCCTTCTTTCAGCAAGGCCACTTGACATTTGACCTCCAATAGAACAGCTATGTTTTGCTGGGTAATAACAATCATATTGTGCGATTTTATTTCATTTCTATTTTTAACCAGTTTGCAATCTTGGGAAAATGAATCTCTTTCTGACAAAAAAAAAAAAAAAAAAAAAAAAAGTATTCTTTAAGCCTTTCTCATCCAAATAAAATAAAATTTTTTTCTCTAATCCTTTTTTGTCCGTAAAAAAAAAAAATGATTTTTATTAACCCTCTTTCATCTGTACACCATGTTAAATACTGTCATAATTGTGTTGTGCTAGACAATATTTCTATTCAGAGTCTATCTTGCATATTTAAAAGTCTAACATTCTCCCATGCTTTGAATATTGCTGCTGCATATGGCCCAGTGCTCCTTTTATTTAGAGGTCCTTGATAAAATCCAAAGAAGAATCGGCAATATTATTGTTTGTGATTTGGCTTCTGGCCTTCAGTCACATTTGTTTTAATTCAATAATAAACCTTTGACCTATTATCTTATATTTTTAAACCATCAGAAAATTTAACAATTCTTTGACCCCATTCAATTTATTAAGGATAGTAGAGGATTTGTGTTGTGGTGCAGTTGTTGTCAGCTTGGAAAGAGAAATTGGAGAGCTGAGTTTTAATTTGTTGCATTCACATATGCGCAAATACCCTTGAGAAAGATATGAATCCTTCACTTCTCTCTCCAGCTATGGGTTAAACAGCAGGACAGATCAGGTTATTTATAGCCTTGGTTGGCAATCAGTCTACTGCAGAAAGTAATGGCAACCTACTACGGGAAAATCTGCCCAGTAGTCATGTTCCTTTTGAGACATGATCATCCAAGTGTGTATCACATATGGCACTTTACTGACTGATTGTATGCATTACACATCTTATTCTGAAAAACATTTTTAAAATCATAAAATAATGTTACTCATTAAAAGGGAACTTTAAAATTCCTATTTAAAAACTGAATTTTATATTTAAAAAGAAACTTGAAATTCTCTAGTTTCTTAAAACATCCTTTTATGATTTGCATTGTTATATTTTTGCAAGCAAAGCTTTTTACACTTTGTGCATACAAAATATAATTCAATAAGAGAATTTTATTTATTAGAATATTTTTAACATCACTTTCTACTTGAAAATGTTTACACATAATCATTCCAGAAGGGAAACATATTCAATTCTCAAAATGTAAGGGTTGCTGTTTTACATGTATTTTTTATTTATTTATTTTTTTTAATCATATCACCCCAAGCAAGGTGATAACGCCACTGATACGCAGGGGTCTACGTAAGGGTAAAAAGAATGGAAAAGAGAAAGCCGGAAACCACATCCTAAACAAGGAACAAGGGATTAGCCTCTTCACCTGTTCAATAGACATGGGTGGAGTGTGAACCGGGCGATAGTTTAGTCTATCTACTCCAATTGAAAAAAAATAAAAAAAAGGAAAGAGTGAAAAGATTGGAAAAGAGAAAACCGAAAACTGCATCCTAAACAGGAAACAAGGGATGAGCCTCTACAAACAAAAGTAATCTCTCCACGATACAATACTCTCATTCAATTCTGATATTTCTCACAATAATCATTTGCGTTCATAGAACTTTTCATGAAACTTTTGAAGAGTTTCTGATTTTCAAGTTCTCAAAAATCTTAATTTATATTTTTCGACATCATGCAATTCATATGAAAGTTTTTAAAATAAAAGCAAAACTATCAAAATTATAACAAAATATTTCCAAATGGCTTATGCTTAACCAAATGAAATTATAAAGCAAAACTAATTTTCAAGTAAAAAGGTTAATTTATTCACAATAAATGCATCATTCAAATACATTTATGCCAATATTCTTAAGACTTTCTTGACAATATCTTCTCAACACACAGTGGCTCCCAACACCAGATCTTTGTGATTGACTCACAACATTGCTTCTTTGTTCTAGAATGTTCAATACTTTAAAAAGATAAAATTTCAGAAAGTCAATATGAGTTTATGGTCTTGAAATACTGAACAATATACAAAATTACAGAATTATGACATAGCCAATAAGGTAACATAATATTGAAGAGTGTTTGTCCATTCATTCAACATGTTTGCCAAGTGGCCACTTAAAAAACAAAACGAAAAAAAGACTTTTTCTCAAAGATCTTTTCATGACAAACCTGGCTATGTCATTGTTAGACTATCAGTTTATGTTTTCATATTTTTTTCCAATTGTGGTTCTCTTCTGCAGTAACAAAACAAAACAAAAAAAAACAAACTCTGAAACACGATTACACAAAAGACATAAAAATATTAAGAAACAGAAATTAAGAATAATGGAAAACGATATTAATTTATAGAAAAAATAAAAGGAAAAACAAAATTCTCTCAAAAACATGCATACAAAGAGGAACATGACATAGAAACCAATATCAGAATATCTTTTGCTCATTTTAATTCACAGGTGAAAAAGAAAATAATAATAAAAAAAAAACAGATGGGAAATCTCATCTCATCTCATTTATTTTATTGAATAAATGATGCAATCAAATCCAGGATGCCTGAGCTAAGGTACTCTACTTTAAGTTTGAACTGAAGAAAAATTTAAACAAAAGAAATATTTTGTTTTTAAAAAAAAATGGCTACCGGTTTTTCCTTCAATAAAGATATATTACAGATGAATTGTTGTTCCTTGATTAAAACCTTTATTTTTCTTCACTTAGCAATGTTATAAATATAGCATCAAAACTCTTATGCATGTATAATTCCTGGTTGCAGACATCTTTTTAACAATTCATTCAAATGGAAAAAGCCTGAAGCTTTTTCAGGTTTTATTAAATCATGACAAACATAATGAGAAACCAAAACTATTAGAAGAGCACAAGATTTAAACATGATTGCCTGAACAGATTTGAAATTAGTACATTCATTTTCTCTTTTTACCTAAGGCTCGACTCTAAGCCAGAAGCTAAAGTATCCAATACTTCTTCTTGATGAGTCATGATGTTAGTTTTTATAAAATTCTATTTGTTTTAATCGATTATAAATGTATTAAGTTTATTATTGCATAAATTTAACAAAAATGTTTAACAAATGAATATAGAATTAATAAAAAGTTTATTATTTATCTTTTTATCACGTATTTTTAAACTTTAAAATGTTGTTGGGATTAATTTTTAAACAAAATCATTTCACTCCAAGCAAGGTAGGACTGCCACTAGTGCACAGGGGGTTACAGTGAGAGAAATAACAAGGTACAGGGGGTGTCGAGAAAAGATGGATGGGAATCAAAGAGATAGAAGATGACAATTGATATTGCATTTAAACTTTTGAAGATTGTAGTTATCAGGAAAACAAGTAAACAGAAGGGAGTTCCACAGATGAGACATATAAGAAAAGAAATTGTCAGAGCAGAAGAGGCAGTCACATTTAATAATTTCAACAGTAAAAAGGTAGGACTTTGATGCCAATCTAGTAGCACGTGTAAGTTCATGTGGTCAGGGAACCAAGGAAAGAATTTTATCATTATTATCAACTGATCTGATTGAAATGAATAAATGTATTACATATATCATTAAATGTGTGCAAAGTTTCCCAGTGCTCTCTTTACTAAAAAATTACTTATCTGCAAGAACCTCCCACAACCACTCACAAAAAAATGTATGGTCAGACTTCTACTGACATACCACTAACATCTTTTAATGCATGCCAACATAAAATAGTAGGCATTACTGTTGGAACAATCATCATATATAATATAAAGTATAACAAACTAAAACTGCTGAGCATTTATTTTTGGAATATTACGATGATTTTATGTAGATTGTATATAATTCTGACAGAAGGGTAATGCAATTTTTAAAAATATCTTTTATATAAAGAAAACCTTTCCAGAGATTTAAAAAGAGGAAAAAACTTAATATTTGGCATCCTGAGCTTTGATAAAACATATTTCACACTGGAACCTTGATCTTGGAAGTCCACATTTCAGCAGAAACTGACGAGAGAGAATCTTCTGTTTTGAGAAACTAGATTACATTTGGGAAAAAAATTCAAATAGAAAAACTTCTTTTCTTTTTTTTTTACACCTCTTGAAACCACATGAATTCCATAAAGAGAATGATAGACCAATTCTACAGACAATATCAGACGGCAGTTTTAATACTGTGGGTAAAGGAAACTCATGAAAATCAATTTCCCTTTTTTCTAAGGAACTGCTACTTTGTATATTCAAAGACAGATGATTATCAGGATTAAAGGTGGGGGAGAAAAAAATAGCCGTCTCAGCAAAGGTGGACATTAGCTCTGTGTGTGTGTGTGTGTGTGTGTATTAAATGAATAGATGACAAAAGAAAAACTTTTCTTTTCCAGTGTGTTTTTTGTCCTCTCAGGGACTTTAGGATGAAATGCATTGGTAAAGAAAAGTTTTCCTTTTGTCATTATTTATATTGTCTTTTTACTGATATATTTTCGTGTGTGTGTGTAAGGTTTTAATATTGGTATTATGAACAAATGTGTCTGGTAGATATTTATTGTGCCAATTATTTATTAATATTCCTTCTAGATATTTTCTACATAATAGGTGGAGTCTATTTTTTTACAAACGTAGTATATTTTATTTAATTTTTTTCTTTTACTAACATATCACTTTTTATTAAAAAAAATGATATGTTAGTGAAAAATGAACACAATATATTGCAGAGAAAATACCAATCAACACATAATAAATAACCATCAGACACATTTTTAATTACACACACACACACACACATATATATATATATATATATATATATATATATATATATATATATATAAATAACTACTTTTGTTTATTAGTATTCAAAACCACAGAAAAAAAATGTGTTCAATGTAGTATAATTTTTTACAGTATCTCAAATGAATAAAATTAAAAATACTTAATTTTTTGTTTATTCGAAAAGAAGTGGCATTATTTCACAGCATATAAAACATAGGCTCATTTTCTACACAGGCCAAGTCAGTAACAATCTGTTTGATATAAACACATAGACATAAGTATATGTAACATCAGCTCAACAAAAACAAAAAAAATCATTTGCCAAAGAAGAAAACTCAATACGAGTTTTGCTATCTTTGCACTGAAATGGTTAAAATACAGGCTAAAGCAGAGATACCTCCAACATGATGGTAAGACATTAGTGAGATGAAGTCACTATTGCCACTAATGGCTTACTATTATGTGAGAAGTATTTCTGCAACACCCTGTAGTATTCTATTATTTATTTATATTTAGGGTATCATAAATTTCTCATGTGTATAAATAAACTGATCAAATGGATACATAGCATAAATAGCCTAAATGCCTGCTTAGAAGCCTGGATCCAAATTGACCATGTTTATATCAATACAATTTTAAAACTAATGTCTACCATAATTCTCATTATACCTATTCTCAACTAGTATAGTTAAAGGGAAGAAGAAAAAGAACATTCAGTATTCTATTTATGAAAATTTTTAGAGATATTTTTTCTAGAAACTATTCTCCACAAAAATATCAGAATATATGTCATATCTCTTGAACTATATAGTGTAAATTGGGCTGAAGTCAAAGTCAGTCATCAATGTTGACATGATGAAGTTAAAGAAGAAAGAAAATTAAGCTATCACATAGTGACTGATTATTCCAAGTAAATGGAATCTATGGCCCATCTAAAATATAGACACTTGTAAATAAGAGAAGGAAAGACAAAAGAATAACTGAAAATAAACAAATCCTTTTGGTAATGTTTTTTTATCTCTTTTCTGAAAGAAGTCATTCTTCTCTAACAAGTTTTGTAAATGTTTATCTTCTCTCCTTCATATAAATTATGCAACCAATTGATATCTGTAGGCCAAGTTTGTGCTTCCATGATCATTTCCACAGTTATTATCTAAAAAAAATAAGAGAATTGACATGGAGTAGGTAGCCATATTGCATCATGGGAGATAATTTTAAAATAATTTTAGGTGCTATGGTGAAAACATGTAAACAGAAGCTTTTATGATCCACAAAGCATTTTCTGCTGACCAGGAGAGGCCAATTTATTTTAATATTATTTATCTAAAAAATTATAAATTTTAAGCCAGAGGAATATTTTTATTTATAGATAACATTTCTACTCCAAAATAATATGTTCAAGAATAGGAAAATTAAAAAAAGAAAGACAAGGTGGCTGTGACTATATTCTAAATTATCCTCAGTATATAAGGATCATTCAGAACTGTTGGTAAATTATGACTTGCACTTAATAATTTAATAAAATAGCACAAATCTGGCTGTTTGTGATGTTTAAGAATGATTTCAGTTTAAAAATGGATTTCAGCAGTGGGTATCATATTATGAAATCCCCTCAGCATGCAGTCATAAGAGATCTTTCAAAAGTTCATATGATAGTAAAAATTGAATTAAAAGTATTCTTTTTCAGTTTGATTAAAATATGGAAGCCAGAAACATTTAGTTGCTTAATATTTTTTCCTAAGTTGATCAACTTTGGAGGGTGATTTAGTCACAGATTCTTGAAAATCTTAAAGATTTATACAGAGAAATGACTTTTTATTTGTTTATATCTAATATCATCCTTAGAATAGGATTGATGATTTTTTTTTTGTTTCTTCTGTTAATAAAAGAGTATAGAAATCCTAGTAAATTCTTTCTTTCTTTCTTTTGATAAATTGTACCATTTATCTTTTTTGTGTTATATTAAGATGTACGGCTGACTCTGTCAAAAGGTTTCCATTTGTTTACCTTGTCTTTCTGCAAAGACAAACTGGTAAAAATAACATTAAAAATTCAGCAGTAAAATAAAATCTTCAAGAATTTTCTGATTTTTAAACACAACACAATGGATTGATTAATGAGATGAGGCATTAATAAAATTCAGTAATTCATTAGGACTAACATTCTCATCTTTTGATGAAATCTGATTCATAATCTTTATTGTTGTATCATAGTGGTCAATACCCAAGTGGTCCCATGAACTGAATATGGACAACTTTCATTGTTCTTGTTAAAGGGAGACTATTTATGGTCTCCTCTCTACACTTATTTAAATTAGACTACAAATACCAGATATAAAAGATTGCCAAAACAAAAATCTTGAGTGAATTAACATTTTTTTCCTGATGTTATTATATAGTTTTTAGTCATTTCTATTCCTTAAGCTTTTAATTGATTCTTCAAATCTAATGACATAAGGAAAAAAAGTGCCAGATTAATGTTTATATACTTAGTTGCTTTTATTATATTTTGTTACTAAGGTATCTATTAACTAAAAAGGTTTTATTGCATGGCAGTGAACTTTGTTCACATATACAAATGTATTTTCTTGATTTTTTTAGTCATTTAGTTAAAACCAACCTATCTCAATTTTAAGCAGGTGGAATTGTGATCTTTGAGAAATAAAATTTAGTTTGTTCAATATTAGACATTGATTTATAAAGCAGTTATTACTTAAAGGGAAACAGTCATGCAAAACCCAGGATATAAGACTCGATTTGGTTTTCACAACAATTTTCAGATTATACCAAAGTGGTATATCTGTATTATTAATTTATTTTTAATATCATAATAACACATAAAATGTCATATTAAGATTTTGTTAGGCTACAAGTACTGTGGAGATCACAAAAATGCTGTCCAATATTATTTGAAAAGTGCTCATTTGTTTCTTATATAAAATAGAAGGAAGGCCTTTGACATTAGACTTAAGGTCATATAAATAGGCCTCCACAAGTTGAATAATCACAACAATCAATAGTTCATCATATATGCTATATAATAAAAACAGTAATTATAAACTTACTGAATAATTAGACAGCAATTTAAATTTTGTCAGATTTCAAAGTAATAAGAGACTATGAACTGCACGGCTCCAACCATTATTCAGATCATAAAATCAGTAAATCACAAACTGTTATACAATAAATACATATTACAGTATTTCTTTTTAGTGTGGGATATTTCCTACAAATAGAGTGGGTGGAAAGAAAATTACTTATAACTTTTATTGATATCACCACATGAAAGAAAATATATTGTGATCCTTAAAATGGTCAAATTTAATTGCTAATTTATGTTTTTACTTCAGAGTGACAATTTTAGCCCAGAATGGCCCAATGCTTGACACTATGTAAGTGTGTTTAGCTAGTTTCCCTATTACAAAGTGTGGCAGTCCATGGTACAAGTTCAGATATGGTGGCACAGTGTTCATGGACCTTCAACTTCAGTAGGTGCCAAAACCATCAGAAACTGTCATTCCAAGCTGAGTACAAGATCTCTGGTAGATATCCAGAGAAGTGGCCATCCTTTGAAGCCCAGATTGGAAGAAAATGTGCAAATCGTAGAATTTTAGCACTGTACTGTGTTTCTACTATTATACTGTTAAAAATAAAACATATTTTATGAAATCAACCAATAATTAATAACGTTATTAACAATTTTAAATAGGCGATTTCTTTCCACCCAACCTGTATATACAGTATATTAACTGAAACCCTTTTTTAAATAGATGAGAATACTTCTACTCTGATTTAACAGGATTTAGCATTCACAAATGAAATATCTTTTCAATTAATATATTACTTGCAAACCCAGAGTACATATAAAAAGTAGTATTCAGTATTTGATAAAATAAGTTATGATACCAGGCTTTTAATTTAAATAGCATCAAATATGTATCAAATGAAAAACATGGTAGATTATTTTAATTTTGTATATTTTGTTTATCTATGTATAATATGGTTAAAATGTTTAATACAATCACATCCTGAATATACTTGCTGTTCTCAAATCTTAAAAGTTTGAATAAATTTAATCAACATTTTACAAACTAAGAATTTACATACATCTAATTTTTCATTTAATATACGACATCTTGAGGTTAGCCTCTTGCCAAGGAGTAATGGAAAACGAGTCAGTCTTGGCAGTTCCTGTTACCAAGTTTGATCATTATCAGAATCTCCCACTTTTACTGAGGCCAAGTTTGATCATTATCAGAATCTCCCACTTTTACTGAGGCCAAGTTTGATCATTATCAGAATCTCCCACTTTTACTGAGGCCAAGTTTGATCATTATCAGAATCTCCCACTTTTACTGAGGCCAAGTTTTGTAAACTAATACTAATCCTATGACAGCAATAAGTTTTAAACTGGCCAGCTTACTAAGTGATGAAAAAATAAATAGAAAAGGGAAACTACAAAGATGAGGATATTAGTCTGAGAATACCAGAAAAAAAAAATCTTATTTTAGTGATGTTTTATCTCACAAATATCAAATTTTAATAATTACGTGGTAGGTAATAATTTGAATCAATCAATGTTTCAGGGAGACAAAAATATATGAGAAATCTGGGGAATTATTGACAATAAGAAATACTCAAAGACTTACCAATTCCCCTTTCATCCACCACTTTTTTCTCAATTCCTTTCATTTCCATTCTTTTTCTTGCTGACTGAATTTCAGCTTTATTTCATGCCATTCGTAAATCATTTGTTATACAAATTCTGCCATATTGGCTTCTTACTTTTTTTTGTTTTGCTTTCGCATTTTATATTGATTTATTTTCTATCAACTTATCTGCAGCAAGAACTTGTCAAGGCAATGTAAACAAATGTTAAAATATTTTTTAAAAGTTCACTTACAACATTTGTTTAGGAATCAAATTTTGTTTTAGTTGTATTTACCATTTGAATCATAGAATATCAAGTGTACCTTGCTTGCAAATCGAATGATGATTACTTGCAAGCATGTCTTTTAGAATTGCATTTGCCATTTGAGTAATAAAATGTCAAGTGACTCTTGCTTGCAAATCAAATAGTGATCACTTGCAAGTATGTCTTTCAGAGTTGTATTTACCATTTGAGTAATAAAATGTCAAGTGACTCTTGCTTGCAAATCAAATAGTGATCACTTGCAAGTATGTCTTTCAAAGTTGTATTTACCATTTGAGTTATAAATTATTAGGTAACTCTTGCTTGTGAATTAAACAGTGATAAATTACAAGCATGTCTTTCAGAATTGTATTTACGGTTTAAGTCATAAAATATCAAGTGGTTCTGGCTTGCAAAATAAATATTGATTACTTACAAGCTTGTCTTTCAGTGTTGCATTTACCATTTGAGTCACAAAATATCAAATATGACTCTGTTAAATTTTGGTTTTTGAGTTGCATCTATCATTTAAGTTTTAAAATATCAACCACAAGTTTTTTTGTTAATCAAAAAGGCTTTTCTATACAAATATTTTTCAGGGTTAATTTCCTCATTATGACTTGCAATATCTCAGTTATATTTAATATAAGGATCATATGTTTTTTTTTAAATTTTTGATTGTATATTGAAGAATTAATACAGTAAAATAAATCTACTGAGTGTATTGATCATTGGGAAAAGAAAAAGAGAATGAGTAAGTGGTAATTGCTGAATATATTCAAGAGCCTAAGTACTGCTACTTTGAATAATGTTATGTTGTTTCCATTTTGTAAAGATGGGAAACCATTTTGGTATTATTTATATGCAAGCAGAAATTGGAGTATTAAATAAATGAAAATGATAAAATGGTTACAAAAAGTACAGAAAAAAAAATCTTTTTGCTTGAAAATTTTGTGTGTTGCTTTTATTTTTATTTTGTTATTTTGTAGCAGGCTGGAAAATTATTGCCTGGCAAACAGAATAAACCAATAGAAAAAAAGTACAAAAAGAAAATTGTCCAAAAGATAATACAAAAGTTTTTGCATTCTCTCATGAATGATTATTATATTGAATTACAGTATAAATAAACTATCATCATCATCATCATCAATGATAATAAAATAGAGTATTATTACTGATAATAACAATAATAAATAATATTTTAATGAAAATATATCATTAATTAAAATGTGCTTATTTATCAATATTATTTTTAATTTTGATAATATATAACAACATAAACCTCATATGTTTCAAGATTATAATTACTTTATCAAAAAATAATAATGATTACAATTATATAATCCTTGTCAGTAGCTAATAATAATATTTTTAATTTAAAAAATATCAAAAGTACTGTAGATGTATTAATATATACTCATAATGTAGTTATTTTTATTAAAATATTAGAATTACAAAATAATAATAATCATCACAATTGTTAATAATATTTTATCATTATTAAAATCTATAAAATTATCAATCAAAATATAATCAGAATTGTAAAATAATTATATAAGTAATATTAATTAAAATATAATTATGAAAAATATTGTGATTATTATTTAAATAATAATATAATAACTTTAGCTGTAATAATAAAAATAATTTTAAATTTAATCACTGATATCATGTGAATATTTTTCAATTATATATAATGAACAGAAATGTCATTGAAATATTATTTCTATTTTACTCCTACCCCCACTTTCAAATAAAAAAAAAGTGAAAAATTTAACATATTTTCATATTCTCACAAGCAAATATGAAATGAAAAATGTCAAGGAAATAATGGTAAACTTGAAGAATATATAGAAATAAATTTTGCCTGCATGAAAGAAAAGAAAATTCAGGCTTTGAGTTTGTTAGCATTTTCAAAAGTTGTGTATTAAAAGACTCTCATGTGTAGGTTTTTGGCTTGTTTTCTGGCTGAAGTGGGGGCAACAGTTAAGCCAAAGGGCGAAGGAGTTGTTTGGTTGAAGATGAAACATTCCATTAAATATGGTAAGCAGCACTTTTGCTCTTGGCTGCATGGCATGACAACAGCGAACACAGGAGGATCAGACCAGCAGCACCACCAGTCATGTAAAAGGCCCAAGACAAATTACACGTTCCTGAAATTAAAAAGAAGGAAAATGGCTCTCATGTCATGGACAAATATAAAGAAATGAAATCAGGAAATAACAGCATGATTGAATCGACAGGAGAAGGTACATTTTAGTTAAAGGAATAGTTTCTCTGATGGAAAATGGAACACAGGTTTGATTCCTGTCGGAAAACACATTTTTCTTTAGTTTAACTTCTTGATCTAGATCAGTTGATATTAATGTGACTGTTTAAAAATATGTGCACCCGCAAAAAATAATGTTTCTAATAACAAGAAATAATGTTGGATTAAATAAATCCCTTAACTGATGAAAAATTAAGTAAATTACCAAATATCACAAAAGAAATACAATAAAAACAACAATATTTGTGAAATGCAATAAACAATATTAAAAACAAAAATCGATCATGGTTAGGATGTTTGGGAGGTGATTGAAGAGTATGCCAGTTCAAAATTTGACTTTGCAAAGATATTAAGAAAAAAATAGAGCTCTGATATCTCATTAATTAACCTATAAGATTAAAACATTGGATAGTAGAACAAAAAAAATCTACCCCCGTAGATTAAATGAAGTGTTAAATTAAAAATTTCCTTAAGGTTACCTGGATTGTTTGACACCTAAAAAAGCATGGAGGGCAGAACACTGAAAATATTATGATAATAACAATAAAGATGAGGATTTTAGTTTGACTATAAATCATGTAAATAATAAGAACTCTATCATCCCAGAAATTCAGACAGGTATAAATATATGATAAATAAAATTATAATTGTAATATCAATAATAATCATTCATTTTTTTTTTATTGGTATTTCTCTTAATTTCAGTTGCTTTTTATTGCAACTTTTCAGACGATCAGTTTATAACTGTAAATAAATATGTACAGATTACAGAAACAAATTCCTCTACAACACTTGTTAATGTCAATAGAACAATGATTTCAGAAGTTGTGATAAAAAATACAAGTTGGATGCCATGCATGATATCCACATGGAATTCTTAATCTGACGAGGTTATGTAAGAATATGACTTGAGTTCTTAGGTTAATGTTTTGGTCTTGTAGCATCTTGTTGCATTGGGCAAAACTACCTCTAGTGCAGCCAGTTCTATGTTCAATTTCCTTATCTCTTATACTAAGTTTGTTATAGGGATTTGAAGTGTTTAGACTTAATTAATTCCACATTATTTATACTATGTTCAGTTGAATTTGTTTGCATTCACTTACACACAAATATTCTTGGAAACGGTATTAATCCAGCTGTTATCCCTCCAGCTATGGGTTGAATAGCAGGGCAGATTGGGTTTTATAGCCTTGGTTGGCAACCATTCTACTCTAGATAGAAATGGCAACCTACTACAGGAAAATTTTCTGCCTAGTCAGTCATGGATCGAAAGAAACATGATCACCCGTGTATCAAATATGGCACTTAAGTAACTGACTGATATTCAGACTATTGTCCTCATCCTTGTTGTTATTCAGTAGTTGTGCCCTCCGAACTTCCTGGGTAACCCTCAGGGAATTCTGAACTGAACTCTATATTTAATCTACAGGAGTAAGACTATTAGGGAACACTGGCATAGTGGATTACAGTATTGGTTCATAAACTTGGTGACATAGTGGTTGTGAGTTCAATAAATTATGGAGCTTGATCATGTTTATTAAAGTGACCTTGTGCCAAACATAATCGAACTACCTACAATTTAAGATTATCAGAAGGTTGAAAGATAAAACTGTCTCATTTATATCAATAACATATCACTCAATAAATGCCGGGCCTAACTAATAAAACAACTTTTAGGTAAAATTTGACTTTATTCATCAACATAGTTGCCTTCTAGGGTGATACAATGATTTTAACGCTTCTCTAACAATTTGATGCCTATTTTGTAGAACAATTTGTCTTTGGCCTAAAATACATCTCAGTTTCTGATATCACTTCTTCATTGAAGCTAAATCTCTTTCCATGGAGTATTCTTTTGAGGTCTGCAAACAACCAGTAGCCACTAGAAGCCCGATCTGGGGAACAGAGTAGACACAAAAGCAGTTCAAAGTGCAATTCATGTACTTTTGCCAGCGTTGCGATCAACTTGTGACATGATGCTTTATCTTGGTGAAAGATCACTTTTTCTTCTTCATTTGTGGCCATTTTTTGATAATTTCTTCCTTCAAACCCATCAATAATGCTATATAATATTTACTATTGATGGTTCTTCCTCTCAATGTAATCAATGAACAAAATACCTTACACATCCCAAAATACAGAGGTTAAGACCTTGTCTGCCGATGCTTGCATCTTTGGTCACTTTAAACAGCTTTCACCTGCTGCTGTCCACTGTTGATTTAACTCTGAAGTGAAGTGGTGGATCCATGTTTCATCCATTGTCACATATTTATGCAAAAACTCCTTCTTGTTGCATTGAAACAGTTGCAAACAACACTCTGAATCATCAACATATTGTTGTTTTTGATTGACTGTGAGAAAACATGGCACTCACTATGAACACAGCTTTCTCATTGAGAAGTGTTCATGCAAAATGGTGAATACACTGCCTTCTGATATGTTCAACTCTTCTGCTATCTCATGCAACTTCAATTTACAATCAATCAAAATGAGTTTGTAGATTTTTTTGGTGTTTTCCAGGACAACTGCCAATTTTGGATGACCTGAGCATTTAGCCTCATTTGTGTCTGTACAACTGCATTTAAAATCTGCATACCATCTCTTAACCATTGTTTCTGACAAAGCAGAGTTCAAATAACACTTATCAAGTCATTGCTTTGCTTAAACAGTATTTTTCCATTGTTTTGGAAATTTACAACAGCAGCTACACTTAAATAACTATAATTTGTAAACTAATAATCTGATTGGGCCCAAATTCTGTCATGTGCCATATGGATTTTTTATTAGTGGTGCCATCTATATGTCAGGCCCGGGGCTTATTGAGTGATGTGTTAAATAAAAATTTATTTATAGAACAGTGTAATATCAAATTGTGTGTATGAAATTGTTAAACTGTGAAAATGTTCTAAGAAAAAGTGTAGTAAGGAGTTTACAGAATTAAGAGTTCGTTCATTTTAGCAAAATGTGATTTGTACAGAAAAAGATAAGTCCATGTTTTCACTGCGTGCATCAATAAAGCAGTAGTAATATCTTGCTCCTCTCTTTTTTTTATGTACATGTTGTCAGGGGTGGCCCAACTATTTTCTTGCTACATCATGTCCTCGCTGTTCTCTGCTCTCTCGATTCTGACTGACCACCCGAAAAATGTGAAATATGTAGATTACATGGTTGGCTCCTTTTTGGGCAAGAAGAAATATGACATGGATCATTGAAAGTTTAATTTGTTATATTTTGTAAATCACTCTCTTTTCATTAGTTATTAAATATCTCACACTTGCTCATGAAATTTGCCTCATTCTTTTCCTTAGCATGGAGGCAATCTTTTGGTCAAAAAATAGATTTTTGCACTGGTTCACGAATTCGAAAACAGTGAAGAAAAGAGTTATTTTTATTTTGTATTTACCACATTCAATTCCTAGGTCAGGCAGTGTATACTTGGACTCAGTGAAAATGGGCAAGCAACAACTGAGCAGTACTATAAATAAGAACTAGGTGATATTCTTAGGCATGGACAGTAGAACAAGAACAGTGTACCTTATTATATATTAAATAAAGATTTCAGTTCAGAGTTCTCTGTAGTTATACAGAGGAAAACTGGAGGGTACAATGGCCAAAATGTGATATTAACGACAACAGAGATGAAGACAATAGTCCAAATATAAATTCAGACAGAAGTAATTACACATTGTGAGTTTTTTATGATTGATAAACCTTTGGCTGTTAATTTACTGATTTAGTCTTTGCTTTGAGCAAATGGTTTTTTTGTGATTACAAAGGATTGCCAGGATTGCTTAAATTCAATCTTTAGCTTTTTCTTCTATTTTTAGGAATATAAAGAATTTTGTCATTGAATTAATCAACCTGTGAAATACTTTAATGCTTTGTCACATTCCTTGTTAAGAAAAACAAACTTAAAAGCAATAAAATCTGAAACAAATTAGTTTATTACAATTAAACAAAGTTAATGAAGTTTTCCAAATGAAAGGCTATTCACTTAAAAAGAAGGATAGTATAAACACTCCTTTTTAAAGTAACTTTGGTTATTTATAGGTTTTTATTCAGGAAAGTAGATTAATGGTTAATACTGTGGAAAATGAAATCGCTGAGCAGAGATTTTGTGTTTGCATTTTTTTTTAATCATTTCAACCCAAGCAAGGCATTCTACTGCCACTGTTGTGTAGAGGGTTACATAGGAGAAAGTGATGAAAAAGAGGGGTTAATTATAGGAAATGTCAGGAGGAGGGTAATAGATGGATGAAAATACTGAGAATCGGGGTAGAGTAGATGGAAAAAAGAGCTTAAGAGAATGGATGTGAGTTAGTGAGATAGGAGATATCTATTAACCTTACATTTAAATTCTTGGAGATTGTAGCTGTCGGGGAAGCAAGTATATGGAAAGGAATTCCACAGCCGGGAAGTGTGTGAAAAAAAGCTTTTAGAGTAGAAATTGTGATTACATTTTATCAGTTTCACTGTAAAAGGGTGGGACCTAGTTGCTAATCTAGTAGCTTGTGTAAATTCATACCTATGGGGCACCAGTGATCTAAATTCATTGGAGTAGAAGCCATGAAAGTATTTATAGAAGAGGCACGCCGGTGAGATAGTGACTGCTGCCAAGCTGGTATCGATCACATTATAGATTCTCCATTGGATTTTGTCAAAAACCCCAAGGTGAATAGCAGGGGCACTCGATCTGATGTGGCAGTAGTATTCAATACATGGGTGTATGGTAATTAATATATGTGCAGGATGGACTCAGATGAGAAAAACTTCCTGGCCCTGCACAGTGCATCACACTAATGTCAATAGGAAAGGATTGAATTTATTTCTTCTTTCAGGGTACATTGGGTTATCTAGCCTTGGTTAGTAACCAGTGTAGGAAAACAATAATTCTGAATTCTCAAACCATGAGCAAGTAATGGGAAATCACTTCAATATCTTTCCAAAGAATAATCATAGCAATGCATTGTTTGCTAATATTAAAAGAAAAAGAAACAATGAAGTGCTATGATTGCTTAGAGACAAAAGACAGAGAGAGAGATTGATCAGGGAATTCCAAGTTGAGATAAAGAATATACAAAAAGTGAAGGAAACATTTTGAAGATAACTTTATATAACCAACAGAATTAATTAGGGAATTCTGATACACCTGCACTTCTAGGAATTAAAAAAAAAGAATATACAAATATTACAATATTTAAGAATATTAAAATATATACAAACATTAGAATATACAAATTTATATATATATATATATATATATATATATATATAAATATTAGAATATATGATATAAGAATATTAAAATATATGAATATTGGAATATTTAAGAATATTAAAATAAAAGAATATTAGAATGTTTAAGAATATTAAAATGAAGGATTATATGAACACAAAGATCTTTTACTAAACAACACATTCAATGCATTAAATGATGAATCTGGCCATAATATTGGCTTAAAGAATGCTGTCTTAATTAAGGGACAATGTAACTTACAAAAGAAAAAATGTGATATATTTAAAAACAGTGATAAAAACAAATCAAAAGCATTGGGAAGCTGTGCAGTTACTGCCAGATACTTGATAATAAAATCAGCAGGTTTATTTTATCAACCCCACCTTATGTCTAAAACCATCTGTGACCTGGTTACTCTAAGGGCAATTTTGGCAAGCAGAATAGTCCCCATAGTTTATAATTTCTTGAAGTAAAAACAAAAAGAAAAATAAGTCAGGATAGAAGCTAAAGATAATCTAAGAAAGGTGCATTAAGTAAAATTAAAATATTTTAGTGGTAAAAATGAATAGAAAGTTCACAGGCTCTATGATTCTAGTGCCCAGGAATTCAGTCCCTACACAAGAGACTTGCAGAGAATTTTCTAAGGGCATTTCGGAGAGAGATCTTTGGAGCAGTCAGATCAGTTTCATTGCAATCAGTACATTCAATACTTATGCGATAAGTCAAATCGCTTAGCCCACATGGTACAAACAAGGTAAATGACGTTAATGTTTCTCAAATTGTACACTTTAATTTCAATCAAATATTTCTCATAAAACATAACACATAATTTATGCACTTAAAGTAAATGCTAAATACCCTAGAAATGATTTTTAATGTACAATTTATAACACTTCTTGAATCAAAGAATAATTAAAGTTTAAATGTTAGAATTTGTAACTTTTAGGTGCAAACATTTCCTGTTGATTTTAAATATTAACCCCACGTGTTTGTAAAACTTCATCAGAAGTTCTTTGTTCTGTGTTATCTGTTGTTGGTATATCTATGGGAATTTTGTTGTTTCTTTATAAATGTTTTACCTTTGCAACCCGATGTACTTTCCCCCACCCCCTGTGCTTATGCAAACCCTTTGTCGTGATTGCAGTTTTCACAGCTGCATATGTCTTTGATGGAATAAAATATCATTCAACATAATTTGCACAGTTTGTCAGTTGCACATTTGAATTTGGTGATGGTGATTACAAGCTGAATGAAAGTAAATCTAGACCAGTTTGGCTGTCAGAAAGTTAGATTCTGAATTTAAAGTTTAGCGTCCTTTCATCTTCCGCGTTCCTCTTTATTTTTGTTTATATCTTTGTCTCCTCCACTTATATATATATATATATATATATATATATATATATATCCAAATGAATAAGAAACAACAAAAATAATTGCAACATTTAAAACATTAATTCGAAACTGTGTTCAATATAAAAATAGAGCAATGAATATTTATTATAAATTATACTTTAGAATATGTACGAACTACTAGAAAATTGTACATTTTGTTATGACATTAAAAGAACAATGTCTCATCAGGTAGTTAATAATGATGGTAATAAACATTTTATTGAAAATGTTTTAAATAATGGAATTATATATATATATATATAATTCTATTATTTTAGTTTGATGAGAGAAACAATGAATAGAAAAAGGCAGCAAAAGAAAACATTAAAGAAAATAAGTAAAAAATAAAAAAATAACACTACAAGTATCAGATATACAGGAATTAGAAATATTGGAAACAGCTTGTCTTTCATCAAAGTGTGGTCTTTTTGGAATTATTCTGAACCAATGTTAAAATATATCAATAAATGAATACTAATTATACAAAATTCTCACACAAAAGGGGGAAAAACACTACCCTCACTGGAATAAGTTTATAGTGGCAGATATTAAGTTACACACAGTAAGAGAAAACTAGAATCAACAACTCTGAAAGAAAATTCAATAAATCAATAACAACAAAAAAAAAGCATGGATAAAATATGATGCAATTTAATTGCAAGGCTTTGCATGACATAAAATTTATCTGAAGACAGCAAGCTAAGAATATAAATTAAAGCATTTTCTTTGACAAATTTAAAACAGAATAAAATTCTATTTCTACTACATACTCAGAAGTGTCTCATACATAGGGATGAACAATTTGCATATGTCTATATCTTTTTTTTATGTGCCATATCCCTTCAGAATGTAGGCAATCATGGCCTTCCACATCTCCCTCTCACTTGTAGCTCTTAACACCCCTTCTCCTGTTATTCTGTTCAACCACCCACTCTGCCATCCATCTGCACAAATCCATTAAGTATGTCACGTGTCGCTTTCCCTTGTCTTTCTTTCCTGCTATCTGTCTGGTGAGCATCAGATTCTCCAAACCCTCCCACCTCTTTACATGTCCCAAAACTTCAGCTGTCTTTTCCTTATGTTAAGTTTTATTTTCATTTTTGTGTCCATCCTCTTCAAAATCTTGTCATTGCTCACATGTTTGGTTCATGGTATTCTCAGCATCCTACTGTAGAACCACATTTCGGTTGCTTCAAGTATTTCCTTCATTTTTGATAAGATTGTCCAGCATTCGCTGTCATATTGAAGGACAGACCTTAACATAACAATCCAGTACCCTCTTCTTTGTTTCCAGCAAAATCTTCCAGTTTCTCAATAGTCAGCAGTCAGCAGTCAGTTTCTCAATAGTCACCAGTCAGCATCTGGAATGCATCCTTGGCCATGCCAATATGTCTTTGGATCTCAATGTCATACTTTCTGTCCTCTGTTAGAACCCTTCCCAGGTATTCAAACTTCTGTGCCTACTTGATTTTAGTATCCCCAACTTATAGTTGGTATTTTGGGTTCCTCTTTTTAATGATGACCATGTATTCAGTTTTTTTGTAGTTTATATGTCGTCCTTTCTTTCTGCTTTCAGTAACAACTTCCTGTAGGAGGTCTTTTAGTTCACTTTGTGTCTCTGCTATCAGTACTGTATCTTATAGTGAACTCTCTTGTTGACAGAGAAAAATGTTACACACAAACACACACATACATATATCCATATATGTGTTTGTATGTTTGTATAGAGTTTTATATGTGCAGGGTATTATATGTTAGACAGGATTACAAACCCATTCATATCCACAAAGAAAATCATTTAAAGTTCTTTTATAATTAGTGCTTATCAAAATTAATTTTCCACTTTTATTTTATTTTTTCTTCATAATAATAAAAAAAAACTAAGAAGTAAATTATTGCAATGTGTGTTGCTTTGAACAAATCTAATATTATTTTGACAATTTTCTTTTTACCTTTGATTAGTTGGATGTTTGTTCACAGTGAATATATAAAACTTGAAATTTGTTTAACTCTATGAACAACAAAAATAAAGATAAATTTATTTCACTGAAAGAAAAGCACTTTCAAAAAAAAAAAAATGGGAAAATTGTAATGATTTTGCTGTCAGAAGCAAACCGTGAAAACTGATTGGCTAATATTTTACTGACTTTCAAAAATGTCATAAATGTCTGGAATGATGCTAGCTTTCCAAATATCAAACAATTTTCAGAAATCTCTATATATAAAAATGGATATGTCTGTCTGTTTGTGTGTCTCCATTCTAATGAAACCTACTCCTCTAAAACTCTTGGTCCGATTTCAACGAAAATTGGGTCACTTGTTGATCATGAAAAACTTTTGGTGTATGCAAAAAATTTTCAAATTAATTTACAGGCTATGGCAGAAATCACCAAAACACTTAGAATTTACAAACTCTTCTTATCAGGGATGCTGTATGTGAATTCAACCAAAATCAAGTATCTTGTAGCTCAAAGTCTGAAACTTTGATGTACACAAAACTTTTTTGAAACAATGTCAAAAATCAATGACAAACATAATTTTGGGTGGTCTTTTGCACACTTTTATGCATTTCTCTAAGAAGTTTCACTCAAACTCAATCAAAATTGAGTCACTGGTAGATCAAGGTCTGATGCCTTGATATGCAAACAAAAATTTCAACTGACACACAGGGTGCAGCAAAAATTAATGGGAAATGTTGCTTTTTGTGATCATTTATCTCTTCAAAACGCTTAGTTGTATTCCAACAAAAATCAGGTCTTTTTTGTAACTTCTACCTTACCGTAATAATTTCACAATTTCTACAAGGTGCCAATCCCCTTCGACATTGCTGCGACAATGCATCCACTTCTTCTGTGTCACAATGTCATCACATTACATTACAGGTTTCCATAATGCCCATCCTCGTTCTTCAAATTGTAGATATATCATTACTGTTTCTTGGTAAAATTGACCAAGCATGAATCCTGTTTTACAAATACAACAAAATCCAATACTTACTTCGCATTTTTTTAATGTACGCGTCATGGCAACCTCATACTAGAGTTTTTTGAATAAGCACTTGACCTTACCATTTCAACATAACCACTAAAAAAAAAACCTCGAGTAATGCCGGGCTATACTGATAGTATAAGATATATACTAGCAAGCAAAGCAACATTTTAACAGATTTTATATAATATTTTTTGAAAACTTATTTTTATTGAAGGTTAAAACTATACTGTTTTTTATTGCTTTTTTTTTGTGACATTTTAAAACTTTAATATTTCTTCATTCTTTTTAAAATTACAGAAAATATGAAAAAATATCAGTTTGTAGAAGAGAAGAAAATGACACTGACAGTAACAAGAAGACACAAAATAATGACCACAGTGATAGTCATGTGATCAAAAACTAACTATTTAAATTTGAAAGAGAATATTAAAATTCAATCAGCAGTTTGTGCAATTAAGCTGAGTGTCTGTATCATTACTAAGTGGTTTGCTGCAACTGTTCACTCTAAGAAGGTAGTAAAGCCACTAAGACACAAGGGGGTTACTGAATATGAAAGAATTAAAAAACAGAAACATTACTAAGGAGCAAGAACAAAATAAGAGCAATCAGAAGGACAGTAGATAGTGATCGATATTGCATTTCAATTTCTGAAGATTAAAGTTGGATAGAAAGCATAAAGTCAGAAGGAAGTTCCACAAGCAAGATATACGGGTTACATGTCTGCCAATTCAAGTGTAAATTGATGAGATCTCATTGCTTGTCCAGTACTGTGCTTGAATTCAAAAAGTTTAGGTACCATAGGAAAAAGCTCATCTGAACGATTACCATGAAAGTATTTGCAGAAAAGACAGAGAGAAGCAACTTTATGGCAGTGGGAAAGTGACTGAAATCAAGATGCCAGATCAGGACCAATAATATTGCTGATTCTTTGGATTTTATCAAGGATATCTAAATATATAGCAAGAGCACTGCACTGGACCATATGTAGCAGCAATATTCTAAGCATGAAGAAATGGTAGACTTGTAGATATGGTAATTAGCGAATGCTTGCAAAACTCTTTGTCTTATATGCTGATACATGTTTTAAAATATTTCATACTCATTTAAGTTATCAAAATATTGGTGTGCCCTTGCAATAAGAAATGACAGCAATTATCAAAGCTTTAACAGCGAGGTGCCATTAAACAAAAATCTGGAAACAAACTATTGAGAGTCGATAAAGAATTCACAACTGACATGGAGACCAATGAACCGTTTCATTAATATGTTTCCTTTATAATTTTTAGACATTCACTGGTATCTATGATGCACTGATTACTCCTGATGTTGTATAAATCCCTTTTTTCTCAATATCTATTCATGTTAAACATTTAATGAGTTTAATATAACAGTGAAATGGAAATATATTTAGGAAGAAAAAAGATTAGCAACACAACAAAGTTTGTTCCAAGACCAAGTTAAAGCAAAACAATCAATTAATAGACAAAGGTATCTGAGTGTCTCACATGAAAGGCTTTAACAAATAAGACTGCAATATAAGAAATGTAGGGCTAAAGGAACTGAATAATTAAACAGTTCATTTTGCCTGGGAACTTATTTTGTCTAAATGTAGATAAATATTTTATTTATACAGATTATTAAAACATCTAAATGAAGCCATTACTCATAAAGTTACTAACTTAAGTTGCTTTACCTTTCTTTGAACTACAGATGGAACAGGAAATATATAAATAAATATACATTGATAAATATTATATGATTTAACTTGATTTTAGCACATTTTGTCTATATTCTGTTGTGTAGATTAATTGATTTGTATGAAAATAAAAAAGTTTTAAACATAATGAAGACTTTCTATTTTAACAAAATTTTATGAGAAAAATCCAATATAACTTTAAAAATATACTTGGCACTAATATGATATTGTTCAATAAATACAGAAAAAGAGTGTATAGTTAAAAAATGTGAAAATTAGCTATAGGCCAGCAGTGTAAATTTTCAGAATAAACTACTGATTATGAGTAAGATTATATATATATATATATATATATATATATATATATATATATATATATATATATTTGTTTCAACATCATTTTAATAGATACTTGTATCTGAACAGATATTCTGTTTTTAATTAAACAGTATATCTGTATATGTACAATTCTACCTAACGAAATTTCTCAAAAATATTCAGGCCAGTAGAGTTATACATATAAATATACTGTTTAATTAAAAACAGAATATCTACTCAAATAGGAGTGTCTTTTAAAAATAATATTCAAGCAAATAAATTCAATAATATGTTGGTTGCTAATCCATTTTGTTAATCTTTGGAACTTTCTGTTATATATATATAGCAGTGGAAGGCAGTAAACAACTGCTTCCAAAAATATAAAACAATTAAAAAATTGTCAATATGATCAGAAGAAAGTACAGTAAAAATATACTTACTAAATGAAGAATCAACACCCAGCTACCCGAGTTTCAACCATTAGGTATCGTCATACATGAAGTGAGGAAATTCAAAAAATATTACTCCCAATATACACCAACACTGGAAAAATGGGAGGAAAGGTGGAAGAGAAAAAAACCCATTGGAGGCAGAAACAGAACTTGATTTTTTCCAAAGAGGGAGAGGAAAGTGACAAAAAACAAAAACTCATCTGGATTTGGATGAATGCAGGATTTCCTTTTTAAGATGCCTACACTTAAACACCACTTCACTACCTTCATTCAACAAGGCGTCTCTGTTTTTGTATGTCATGATGGCAAGTCTTTCTTCCTAACACAACATACAACAAATATCTCTACGATTTTTTCTGGCTTTGACCTTTCTTAAGATACTCCGCCTTGCACATGGGTTTCTCCCATAAAGCTCTTTAAACTTCCATACACAGTCTGCCAGCCTTGTATCATTATGGTGCCTCTCCAATCTAAATGAAGAGGTATGGTTATAAAATCGCTTTTTAAATGGCCACTCAGTACAGCCAATGTACACTTTCTTAAATTCTCCATGTTCGTCACTGACTTCAGCTGTGTAGACAATGCTTTCTGTCCAACAGTTGCCATACAAAAACAATCTTTCTTGTTTCTACAATTACATGTTCTACTGTTTCTATCTCCTCTTTCCATAGCCAATATTCTGGCATTATTTAATTTTATAATCCTTTCTAAACTGCTAGAGTAGCTGTAACTAAGTTTTACAGTATTTTTATTGTATACTTTAGCTAACTCTGAATTTACCAGAAAATGTTTATCCAGGATTTTGAAGAACATCTTACCAATTTTGGTTTTTAACTGTAGGTTGAACTGCAGGTTAAACCAGATTACTTGCCTAATTCTGAGTCCACTTCAGGCTTGTGCACGAGGAGTGAATGCCAAACTTGCAATGTGCCCCTCCTTTTTCAGTGCTTTTTCATAAGTGATGAGGTGATGTCTAAATGTCAGCAGCTTAAAAAGGAAATCCTGGGTACATACAAACCCAGATAAGTTTTTGTTTTTCATCACTCTCCTTTCTCTCTTTGGAAAAAATCGAGTTCCATTTCTGCTTCCAATGGGGATAGTTTTTCTCCTTCTCCTTAGTTTTTCTCCTTCTCCTCTTCTCCCACTCTTCTAGTGTTTATGTATATTGGGAGAAATTTTGGGTGAATTTCCTCACCTCATGTATAACAATACCTAATGGTTGAAACTCTGGTAACTTGGTGCTGATTCCTCATTTAGTGAGTATATATATATATATATATATATATACGAAACACACGAATATATATATATATATATATATTTCTTATACCACACTGGCAGTACAACACTGAGTTTCATACATCTTGCAATTATCAGGTCCTGATTGAAAATATATATATATATATATATATATATATATATATATATATATATATATACACACACACTGGTTAAGATGGATAAATTATAATCTAAATTACACAAAAATTTAAATAACACTGACAACTTATTTTAATAGTTATATTTACCAAAATTACTCAAAAATATCTTGAAATACTAAAAGAGTAAATTTATTCAATAAAATTGCCATTGGCTTACATCATGATCTCCAGATGACTTTGGAATCTCCTGTATCTCTTCTGGATGATCTCCTTGTTTAAGTTGGTGAATACTGCATAAACCATGCCTTCAGTTCATCTTTAGTGCTACAAGGAGTTTTGTTGGTCTCTCACTCAGCTGCACTCCACATACAAAAATTAATGCAGTCTGCAGTTCACAGTCTGGGTAGTTAGGTGGCCAAATGTAAAGGGTGGTGTGGTTACAGAAATTGTCTGAAAGTCATAAATGGGTTCTCCTGCTTGTGTGGCATGGTGCAGAGTTCTGTTGCCAGACATAAGATCTTCTAGCAGCCACCCTCTTGACCCAGGAGAGAACTACTTTCTCAAGGCATGAAGTAGGCTTCCATGTTGAGTCTGGGGCCCTGTGAGAAGATGAATGGGGGCATAACATTGCCATCACTCCAAACACCTTTGTAATCACTATTAAGCATGCTCAACTCTTTCCGAATCCTTTGGACTGTCCTCAGATTGACACCCTGAAATGCTTATACTGGACTTTCCAGCACAGATGCCATGCAGTACAGTACACCATTTCCAAATGTTTTGGTCAAGTGAATTGGGTTGTAATCAGATGGGAGTGTCTATGATAAAAAGACTTCTCACATATGGTGCCCAACTGACCCTACTATACTGTGTAGCCGACAAAATCGAAAACAAACAACTCACATGCAGAAAATTAAATTTATGCAATGGCAACAATTTATTCATTGCACCCTGTGTGTGTGTGTATATGCAGGTTTCATTGAAAATGTCAAAAAAGGTAATATTATTAATCTTTTATATAATATTTTGTGTGTTCTTATGACTTTTTAATGGAGGCATTACTAATAAAAAAAAGAAATCCTACATTTAATAATGTCAATTATAAACATGGCAACAATGTGCTTACCATGTTTGGAATATAACATACAAATGACTTTATATACATAACACATATTCATTAAAATAAAATTCACCCTTGATAATGGCTAAATGTATAGCCAAAAAGCACTCAGAGAAACAAAACATTTGGACAATTCCTATATAATTTGAGTTGTGAGAAAAAAAATCGTAAGAACACACACAAAATTATATAAAAACTTAATGATAATACCTTGTCCAGCATTTTCAATGAAACCTGTATAAAAGTGATTTTTGCCCATATATATATGTGTGTGGTGTAAATTAATAAATATACATATGATGGTGCATATATATGTATTATAATTATTCAGGTGTTAATAAAACAGTACTCAATGTATGAACAGAGCTGTATTATATATATATAAATAAATATACATATTGTCCTTTGTCCTACATAGGACATACTTTTATATTATAGGGAGCCAGCATTCCCTGACAATCAGTTTAGGTGAAACCTAGGTAGGTTCGTCTGGCTCATTAGGTGCTATTATATATATATATATATATATATATATATATATATTAATAAATATACATATTATCCTATGTCTATTGCATGACTCGGAGTTTCATGCATTATGCAATCATCAAGTGCATATTTCAAATTGAGAGTTTAATAGATTTGAACTTAAGTTCACTCGATATTCATGGAAATTAAATCTTATAAAGTTAAATTACTCTATTTTTAATAACAAGATTAAAAATTTAAATATTCTAAGGTTATGTGTAGATAAATATTTAAAATTTAAATTTAAAATTAAAATAAAAAATATTAAAAATAATAAAATGCAAGAAAAAGAAATCAAAGGGGCGTAAGTCATGAAATGTAAAAATTTAAATATTCAAATATTACATGTAGACAAAAAATGAAAATTTTAAATAAAATAAAAATAAAAATTAAGAATTTAATAATATGTATATATATATATATATATATATATATATATGTTAGATTAAATAAATTGCAAACATTGTGTCTGCTTATTTTTAATAAAATTTGTTCATATTCACGGATAACCTTTTGTGTATTATAATTCAAACATGTCAGAAATGAGCTGTAACATTGACAGATGTTATTATCATTCATCTCTCAATGTAACCAAGTACTTTCAATCTTCTTCCAAGATCATCTTCAGGGGTGTGAGTTATGGTAACAAAATATAACTGCAAAACTGTGTTGCTAAAAATTACTGTAAATTTTTTTCTGATTCAAATATAACATTTGATAAATTGCTTAGAAAATATAACATTAGACAAATTGCTTATATTGTGAATGTAGACAGGAATGCTGTTGTAGATGTATAGGAATGCACAAATGGTCAGACAAGTAATGTAAGATGTCTTGTTAATGTAGTTTTGTAAATCCAGCATATATATTTGTTTTTTTATTTGTCGAAGATACATTCTTCCAAGGGACATCTGAATTGATATATAATGTTGGTTTTACATAACACATCAGTTGGTGGGGAGGGGTTTTTATGGATTATTAAATTAGTAGTATTGCATTTTTTATAATATATTATTTTAATTTTTCATTGGATCAAAATATTAGCATGAATGAGATTTTTCATTATTTTCTCATCCTGTTAATGGTTATCCTGCATCTGGTTTCAATAGAAGAGTTTGATATGTTTAGGGTCTTTAGTGGAAGTACCATATTTTGTTTGATGTGTCTTGAGGTTTTTGAAATATCATCTTATTTCTTCATCTACAATGTGATTTGGGAAGTCATTATTAATGAGAGTCTGCTTAAAATCTTTTAGTTTAGAGTAAAATATCTCTTTTGTGGAGAAGTTGATTTGTGCTCGGTTAATTAAGTTGTGTATAAGTGTTATTTTGTAGCAGTTAGAGCATTCACTCTTATAGCTGAGAGTGCAAGAGTTTTTGTTGGTTGGTTTTTTATGTAGGGAGGTAGTAAATGTGTTATTGTTTGTGTCTATTAAAATGTCCAAGAAAGGGATTTTGTTATCTTTGTTAAGTTTGTATGTAAACGTCACAGAATTCTTTTGAAAGTTGTTTTGGAGTTCTATTATTTCTTCTATATTTTTAGCTAATGTAAGAATATCATCAACATATTATACATAGATGGAGGGTTTTGTAGTGGTGCTAAATATATTATTTTCTAGATTAGCCATGTAGAAGTTGCTGAAGGTTGGACCCAGAACTGAGCCCATTGAAACACCATCCCCTTGCATATATATATTATTTCTGTGATCATAGAATGGGACTTTGGTGGTACAGTTTAAAAGTAGTTTTTTTAGTATTTTAGGTTTAATTTTCAGTGGGGATAGAGAATTATTATTATATATATTTTTTATAATAATGTTAATGATTTTTTTTTAGGAGCATTAATAAACAGATTTTCAACATCAAGTGATGCTATAGTTTCATTATTAGGTTTTTCCATTTTTAATATTTGTATAAGTTCGGGAGATGATTTAATGCTGTATTTGTTAGGTATGTATGATATAATTAATTGTTTAAGTGTTTTAGTTAGTTGGTATATAGGAGTGGGTATTTGTGATATAATAGGGTGAAGTGGAAAGTTAGGCTTGGGGGTTTTGATAGAACCATAAATGTATCCTGGTTTATAGTCCCTGATTATTTTGGTAAGATTTAGATTGTCTTGCTCCACATTGTTAGCTGTGATTAATTTAGTAATCTTTGCTTTTAGCTTTTACTTATTTGTAAGTTTTTTAAATTTGGTGTGATCATCAAGTAACTGTTCTATTTTTGAATTGTAGTCAGACTTGTTTAAAACAACAAAAGTGTTAGCCTTATCAGCTTTCTTAATTACTATTTCTGGATGGTTGTGTAATTCTTTTGCAGTAATTTCAGTGAAGTCTTTATAAGTTTAGAAGAATATATTTTTTATCATGTCTGTCTTTTATAGATTCTGCATTAAGTAGATAATTTCTATACATCTACAACAACATTTCTGTCTTCATTCACAATATAAAAAATGAATGATTGATAACACAACTATCTTACACCAAGAAAACAACAAAAGCAAATTACAGATTCTTGAGGCAATATTTATTAAAAAACTTAAGCCATCACTTAATAGAATCAGCTATGAATACTGTAGTAATGTTCTAAAATGTTTGTAAAAAAACAGTTTTTTCATGCTTTAACATGTGCATGACCATGACATTACAACATATAAAAAAAAATTTCATTTTGGATAATTTTCAAGTTCTAATGAACACTAAACAATTTGTCAATCGTTATATTTGAAGCAGAAAAAAAATTTACAGTAATTTTTAACAATACAGTTTTGTAGTTATTTTTTGTTACCATAACTCACATCTCTGAAGATGATCTCAGAAGAAGATTGAAAGTACTTGGGTACATTGAGAAATGAATGATAATAACATGTCAACATTACTGAGATTGTTCAATTATAATACATGAAAGATTATCCATATGAACAGATCTTATTAAAAATAAGCAGACACAATGTTTGCAATTTATTTAATCTGACATGTCTAAAAGAAAATTTGCTGCTTAAATACACAAATTTTAAATATATATATATATACACACAGAAGTGTAGCAAATAAATACCTTTTTGTTTTTCTATAGAGAGTAAAAATTACTAATTAGAGACAAAAGCAATGAAATATTGGTTGAATAAATAATTGTTTCATATGTGATCATGGGTCACATGTGACCTGCAGGCTGTATTTTGTGTAGGCCTGATAAAGAAGGAAAAAGCACATCAAAGAGAATGTTATATTAGAAAAAGATTTTTTATTTTTGTTTTGGGATCTAGAATGTGAGTTGTCTCTTACCTAAGTGATAGGAATCTGAAGCATTTCCACAGGCCTGCTGGATCTCAACACTGTCCCATCCATGAGGGTAGATGGCCACTCCTCCACCGATCATCATACCTGAAAATTCATGAAAATACAAACCACCTTAGTTTCAAGTAAAAATATTAAAAAAAAAATAGCAAAATAGAAAAATACTATATTGAGAGTGACAAATACAATGCTAATGAATGATGGAATCAAAGAAATCATTTCAAAATTGTTGCAGATTTCTGGGGAGGTTCAGCTATAAAAATTAACAGATACATTCCCAAACATGTCTGAGGCCTTTTCAGGATCCAACCAATTTCAACTCTTTGAAGCTGTGTTCCTCCCAACAGGCTTCTACTAAAAATAGACATATCCATCACACATCTCAGGAATCTCCACCCTTCAAATTCTTGTAATCAAAAACACTCATCAAGTAGTTTCTTCTGCATGCCATCAAGGCAGATATTCAACTAAGAGAGACAAAATAGGGATTTGACCATACCCATGATTTCTATAATTCCAATAGACATACCCTTAAATTCAACTACAATTTCTAGAATCTCTTGATTATCAACAAGGCACAAGAATAAATTCAATGCAACCTCTTTTCAGTTTTCTCATGGTCAGTTCTTTTTGTTGTTTTCAGACTAGACACAATCTTTTCACACAGGCATCCAAAGTAAGAAATATTAATATTGTGTACCGAGAAACCTTGTCAAACTTAAAGAACTACATTGTTTATTTTACTTTGTTCATTAGAATATTTGTTTCAGTAAAATCAGGAGTAAAGGTTTTTCTCTTGCTTCCTGTTGATGATTAGGTTTCTGGTTCCTTCTATTAGTATTGGTTGTGAACTGGCGATATTTTCAATTATGTGATACTAATATAAACATTAGTGTATATATAATACACTGCCATAGCATGCGCAGTAAAAAGAAAGACAAGTTACATGGCAATAACTAATAGGCATTAATATAACAAAAACAAGTATAATACATTCAGACTATTTAAGTATGTCCTAAAACAAGATGAATGTTCATGTTGTCCAAATGGGCGAGAATGTTTTAGCAAGAATAGCAAAGAAATGGCATACCGTTAAGCCAGTAGTACTCCTCATGACTATACCTACCAAGGCAAGGAAGGGAAAGACCCCAGATAAAGTAGAGTTCCTCAAAAGGGAAGACAACTGTTGTTTCCCTTAAGGGAAGATAACTATTGTCTCCCTACACTTCAACTCTATACTTCTAATGTCTCTGCCAAAAACACTGAACTCTTATTTACTATTCATTTACATTTATTTCATAAATAGGAGTAGATAGGTTTGCCTATCATCCAGTTCATACTCCTTCCCGTTCTTTTGAACAGGAGGAGAATTTTCCCTTATTTCTTGTTTAGGTTTTTTAGTTTCATCTAAAACCTTTTCCTTCTCTTTTCACATCTGGTGGCCCCTTGTAAACTGGTGACATTATCACCTTGCTTGGTGTGATGCTCTTTACTCTGTAACCCTCTACCATGAGTGACTCTTCAGCCTTGTATAGGGTAAACATCATTGTAAAAAAAATCTACTTTTTTATAGTGATTTTCTAAGCACAGCTTACATACAGCACATTGGTTGAAAGTATGGGAGACTCAGTGAGGATCGAACTCACTACTCAACTGTAATAATTCTAACGAGATGAGCTTGCTAACCATTACACCACTTCGAGGTGCCCTAATCTACTTTCTTATGTATAAATATTTTTTTTATAACTGACTATGTTATGTGAGAAGAAATATAATAAAGACCTTTTTTTTTTCTCTGTTGTTACATTAGAGGTTATTTTTTTCCTGGGCATATTGGATATTGTTCAGTTTTTTGTTATTGTTTTGTATGCATTTTATCCTTATTAATATCCTACAGTGAGTTATCTCCTGTATTTTAAACAGAATATAATTTTGGAAATGTGACATGCCTTGTTTCTATTAAATGTGTGCAAAAGTTACCAGAAGCATTTTTTTGTTTGTTTCAAAGCCAGATTGAATGCATGATGGGAAGAAAAGCTTTTTTTAATAAAATATGCTGGAAACAGTTTCACAGATTTAAGATTTGCAGCCTTGTCAGAAGCCATGGTTCTTTACTGGTTTAGATTATTTACCGCAATGATTGAAGAGAATATTGATCCATGGGATTTTGATAAAAAGTGACACAAAAAAGATGGAGAGAAACTAGTAATAAAATATTGGAGTGGATTAAAAATATGTCTACTTTTTAATAAACTCTTTACTGCAAAATAACCAAACAATGTTCTACATATGGCATCTTTAAATGATCTCAGCTTTTCTTAAAGTTTTCAAATGCATAATTTGTATTATTCTGAGATGAATAATCTTCAATAATCTTGGAATTATTTCAAACTTTTTTCCTCATCTTGGTTGATATAGGTGTTATAATAGACACAACGTTTTGACCAAGTACCCTCTGGTCATCATCAGGTGTCCATAGATTAGCTGATATAAATTATCTCATTGATTATTGCGAAATATTGGACTTGGTAGTGAGAGTGCCAAAAATTCCAACATGAAAGAACAATAATTGATTTCCCAGGATATTTCCATGGGGAGATTTGAACCTGGGCCTCATCGTCAGAAAATGAATATTCTGACCATGCAGCCATATATTTTTTAATATCTTACTATATATACATATATACACACACTGACCTATACATACTTGTACATATGTATATCTTTTTTATCATTTATATTATAGGTATATGTGTGTGTATAGGTTAATATGTATACATGGATATTTTATTATATTAAAAACAACATTTTTATTGGTTATAAATTGAAATGTCTAACATTTTTAATAAAACTAATGTGGTAAGAATTTCAAATTTGAAATGTATGATTAGCATTTGGAGGAGAAAAAATATAAAATCTGATAATAATTTCAATAGATTTATTGAAAATCTAGCCAGTGAGCATTTTGACATGAAACTCTGGAATCGGTCAATAAGATAAGTTGATTGAATTTTTGTTGATTTATTGAATATTATAGATCTAGTTATCCATTGAGCACTATTTGGTAGAAGTTCTGCTGGTTTAAAGCAAAAGTAAAATTCTTGTATTATTATGAATAATATTATCTTCTCTGCTAAAATAAAGACTCTTCTCTGCTAAAATATATATATATATATATATATATATATATATATATTATGGCATTAAAGAAAAGAAGTTTTTTTACTGTGATTGGCCATGCCAAATCTTAAAACAAGAACACCAGTCAACTGATTTTGTCTTCTCTCATCAGAACTGTAAACGAGGAAAAATTATGAAAAGCAAATTTGTTATGGGTGACATGAATGAATAGAAGGGGAAAATTTTTTTGATTTTACTAAAAGTTGTTACATATAAAAATGTTAGAGATTTTGTAATTTTTTTTCATTTTTTGATAGGATTCATTTTGTTTGTTATATAGGTCTGATACATCAATGTTAACTTTCCAAGACAGTGTGCAGTTTTCAGAATAAGTTAAAACATCTTATTTCTAAGAGATTTGACTGTGTGGTTGAGCCAAATGCTACAAAAAAAATGTAGTCAATTTGTCTTCTTTTTGTCCTTCATAGATTGAGCTTGCTATTTTGGCCCATGTCCTAGACTTTAGCATTCTTCCTGTCTCTCTTGATAGAGAACAGATTTTCTCAGAGTTTGAAGTATTTTATGCTCAACTCTCTAAGCTTCAACCCTTGTCTACACATAAATCCAGTGATCTTGGAGCCAAATTTAATTCTTATTCTGGTTCTCCTATTTCTTGCTCTGAATTGAAATGGAGAAGTGAATACAACCAGATCATTAAATCCCTTAAGAATAATCATTCCTCGGTTATCACAAACCCAGATAAGGGTTCCAGTGTTGTCCTTATGGACCACCAAGATTACATTAACAAAATGCTAACTATACTTAATGATCCTTCCAAGTTTCAACATCTTGGTTCCGTTGACACCCATGATTATACTGTGACCTCAGAAATTTGATTTTAGAAATGTCTTGTTAAATGGGTAAAAAGTGGTGTTCTTTCCTCTGAAATGTCTGAGAAACTAAGACTGTCTGGCTTCATTCATCCCTGTCTTTATGAATTACCTAAGATTCATAAAAAGGATTTCCCATTGAGACATAAGCTCCATGATTGGGTCTTCTCAACATAAAGTCAAAAAGAGGTTGGCTATAATGTTACAACCAGTTTTGCAGCATTATAGTCCATTCTGTATTAAAGATTCTTTTTCTATTTTTCAATTTAATTGGAATTGTGATGCCATTGATGGATTTATGTGTTTTAAATTTATTTTATATAATGTTGATGAAATCTGTTGTAACCTAAAAGGTTACTGCATGAGTAATAACCCAAACAGAGGTTGGAAATAAATAGTAATATTTATAATTTCATCAAATACAAGATTCACAAGCTGTGTGAAGTAACTAACCACTGCTATTAGAGAACTGCTAGACAATAAGAAAACCACCACTCTTTCAATAGAGTCCAATGTGTTATATAAGGTTTGGGACATACCCATTACTGTCCGTAGGTATGTATATACCCCCCCACACACATATACCTTTAAATTTACTCTGCACAGAGTCCAAATTTTTTCTTTTAGGGTTGATATCAAGCCTATCCATAATCCTTTTTTTTCTCTTACTATGCTTTTTCCAGACTTCTATTTCAGGAGCTTTTTGATAGATGGGTACCTTGAATGTATGAAAAAGAACCTCCATAGGTTCAACTTCATCAGGAATATTGTTGTCTTCCATTGTATATCTACGTTTGATTTGATTAAAGTGCCTTTTGTGCATCATTACCGGTCCTTTGACTAGATATACCATCCTTCTGATGCTTTTTTTAGAGCCTTTTTGAAAGTATTCATGAAACACTCTGCCTAGTTGTTACTTCTAGAATAGTAGGAGGCAATTGTTACGTCCTCTACCACAAACATTTCGCAAAATTCTTTCAATTCTTTATTGCTGTAAATTGCGTGCCATTATCCAAAACAATTTTCATGAAAAAAAAAAAAACAAATGGAATTACTACTTGGTCACTTGGAAAAACTGTTTATGACAACCAAATAATATGATCCATTAAGTGAACCAGCAAAGTCAATTTGAAGACTTGACCATGGGTGGTTAGTTTCTGGCCATGGGTTGAAGATTATTGGTGGTACTTTAGCTTTCAAAGAAAAGTTTTGCATGACTTTACCTATATTACAACGTCTTTATCTATGCTTTGCCAGTAAACATAACTTCTCATTACGCTTTTCATTTTGGATATACCAGGTTGTCCTGCATGGAACACTTCCAGGATTCATTTTGTAGTGCTAAAGATACCACTACTCTTTTGCTATACATGAGAACATCATCACACATTGAATAAACCTTAGAGTTAGTGTTACTTCTGTCTTTTAGCTTTTCCTTTATTTCCATAATGAACTTGTCATCCAATGCTTTTTTTTAAATTTCTTCCCAAATCACTGATAGTTTCTGCACAGTATTGAACAGTACCTTTTTTATTATCTCTACCTCTAATTGTAGAGAAGCAATGACTATTTTTCTAAAAGTTCATTATTTTTTGGAGTAAGTCTGAACAATCTGTCTGCATAACTTAAATCCATTCTAAAGTTGTAATTTAGTAGAATGGTTCTCTATTGCTGTAGTCTGTTAGCTGTATTAGTTGATAGTCCTTTTTCTTTTTTACTCATAAATAGCTAGCAATGGTTTGTGATCAATTTGTAAGGTAAACCTTCTACCATGAATGAATCTATGAAATTTTTTAAGGGCAAAGACAATCTCTGAACTTTCCTTTTCTATCATGGAATAATTTTTTTCAGCTAGCAGAAGTGTCCTGGATGCATGTGCAATAGGTTTCATTAAGTCGTCTTTAAATATATGCATAATGCAGATTCCTATACCATATGCACTAGAGTCACTTGTTATGAGTATTTCTTTTTTTTTTAGATCATAATGTGACAAAAACCAGTCTGTCATTAACATTTCTTTAATTTTTTCAAATGCTTCCTGGCACTCTGTCGTCCAGACTCATTTAGAGCCTTTCTTCAATAGTTCATTTAATGGAGCACACAAGCAATGCATGTTTGGCACAAAAACATTGTAATAGCTTGCTAAACCCAGGAAACTTTGTAGGGAACTGACATTTTCAGTAACAGGCATGTCTTTTATAGCACTGGCTCATGTTGGATATAGTCTCCTACCATTATGGTCAATTATTTGTCCCAAATATTTGATTTTGTTCATAAAGAATTCACACTTTTCATCCCTCAGCATGAATCCACACTCCTGAATTCTTTTGAAAACTTCAAAACAACCATATCCTAAAGGGAGATGGCACATAAAAGACTGAACACTATACACCAGTGTTTCTCAAACTTTTTTTACTTCAGCACACACTTACAGAATAATTAATACCCTGAGCCACACTTCAATTTTAATGAAGAAAACAATAAAGAACTCTAGTGAAATAAAACATTTATTTTTAAGACATTACATTGCTTGGTGTATTTAGTTTTTGAAAAATAAAGATTTCTTTAAATATAAAAATAATTTATACATTACTCTTTTGTTAACTTGGAGTGCTCCTGGTCACCTTTCAGGGTGCTATTAGCACACCAGTTGAGACACACAACTCTACTCAGAGGTATTTTTATGAATAGAACCCAAACAAAGTCATGTGCAAAAATCAATCCTGTTAAAAGCTTACAGTCAAATTCAATAATTAGATTTGCAACAGAAGCCAAAGAGAACTTTTAATTATTAATGATTATAAACTGGATACTCCAAGTTCCATGCATAATAATGAGATAAAAAGTTGCTGGACAAGAAAATGAAAATATTAAATGAGCCAATTAACAATTTGTACCAACTAGATAGATTTATCAAAACATTGTACAAAGTACTTTTCAATGTAGAAATTTATTCTTTCATAGATTTAATAGAAGTAGATAGGTTTGCCTATAGTCTGGTTCACACTCTTCCCCAGCCTTTTGAAAAGAAGTAGAGGTTCATGCCTTGTTTCCTGTTTAGGATTGTGTTTCCTGTCCCTTCTAAATTCTCCTTCAACCCTATGCTTTTAATGTGTTCATCTGAACTCTGAAATTTTATTCGCTAATTAAATCTTGACCTCTTACTATCGGATTTTATAAATTTATAAAGCGAACTAGAAAGAAAAAGAACAATGATTGAATCTCTGCCACATTTTCCTGACTAAAATATCTTTTTGCGTCATTACTGATGTTTTTTAAGTGACTACTTCATAGTCACTTAATGCACAGAAATGAACAATTTGTATTTATATTACTTACATTGTTCGGACTGTTATCCTCCTTTTTATTGCTATGTTTACAACATTTCAGCTGTTGTATGCTCCAGCCTTCTTCAGGAGCTAGGAATTTTGAACTGAACCCTTTATTTTGATTGATGCCATATCCAGAAGCCATATAGTTATCTTCCTTTAACTCAGCTAAGTTATTTGTTCTTAAGGACACATGGCCTAGTGGTTATAGGCGTTGGTTAATTCCAGTGACTTGACCCGAAGAGTTGTGGGTTCAATACCTGGCTACAAATTGCGGTGAACAAATAAACTTAGAGAGTTGAGTTAAAGGGCGATAACTACATGGCATCTGGAAGTGGCGTTGCACATGGAATAAGAATTGTATACCCCAGTGATTGAAATAAAGGGTTCGGTTCAAAATTCCTAACACCTAAAGAAGGCCAGAGTGTACAACAGCTAAAATATCATAAACCTGGCAATAAAGATGAAAAAAGCAGTTTGAATGATGTAAATAATCTAAATATTACCTCATCTCAGAAGTATTGACAAATAATTTGTATTTAATATAAGAAACTGTGAAATAAGAAAACAAAGTGGGCTATTCAAAATAAAATATAAAAGTAAAATAGTGAATAAAATGTAAAGCTTTTTTTATAATAATTTCACCCCAAGCAAGGCAGGAATGCTACTGGTGTGCAGAGGGTTACAAGGAGAACATGAAAAAGGTACAGGAGATGTCAAAGAAAAGAGAAGAGGTGGGAATCAAGTAGATAAAAGATGGCAATTGATGTTGCATTTAAACTTTTGAAGATTGTAGTTATCATGCAAATGGAAGTGAGTTCCACAAATGGGAAGTGTGAGAAAAGAAACTGTTAGAGTAGATGAGATAGTTACATTTAACTATTTCAACAATAAAAGGGTGGAACCTTGATGCCAATCTAGTAGTACACATAACTACATGTGGTCAGGGAACCAGAGGAAAAAATCTTGTCAGAGAAGTTGCCATGAAAATACTTGTAGGAAAAACTGAGGGAAGCCATATCGCATTGATGAGAAAGTGATTGAAGGTGGGCTGCCAGGTCAGGATCGATTATATTGCTGATCCTCCTTTGGATTTTGTCGATATACATTATAATGACAAAAGTTAAATATTGTAGTAGTCAATAATCAATCATACAAACTTTATTTATTTTTTTTACTAATTGTCCAACCAATACCAGTTCCAAGAGCTTTTCAAGGTAGAAGGTCACTGACTGAAGTTGTTGAATGAGTGTATGGTAAGAATTGCAGTTTATGAGGATATGTCAGAAAGATAACTCCAGACTT
This sequence comes from Ascarosepion bandense, assembly GCA_037127315.1. NCBI lineage: Eukaryota > Metazoa > Mollusca > Cephalopoda > Sepiida > Sepiidae > Ascarosepion > Ascarosepion bandense. The sequence continues at coordinate 7,349,734 of JBBBDQ010001337.1, forward strand.
GAAGTTAAGATTGTAGCAATCAGAGAAGTGTTTTCTCAGGAGTCTGTTCTATAAAGCAGTGGAAGGATCTGTTTAAATGGAGCTGCCTTTTTATTAACAGGATATGAAGAGAAAAGGGATGATTTTTCCCCAGTGTATGTAGCATGGTGGGATTTAGCTGTAAAATCTGGTGAGATTAAAGAATGTAGCTCAATAAAACATTTGCCATGGAAATAGCAATAGATTAGTGAGAGAATTGCAATGTTCAATCTGTGGGCTTGTCAAAGTGAGACTATTTTTAGCAATCACACTTTAACACATCACTCAATAAGTCCTGGGTCTGACATATAGATGGTACTACTAATAAAAAAATCCATATGGTTTTTATGAAGTACTAACATTCAAATGACACATGACAAAATTTGGGCCCAATTGGATTAGTTTACAAATTACAGTTAAGTGAAGCTACCATTGAAAATTTTTAAAACAATAGAAAAATCTGAATTTTGTGTGCTGATAAATCATTGCTTTCTTATGGGAAAAAATACTGTTCAAGCAAAACATTGGCTTGATAAATGTTATTCAATTAAGAGGTGGTATGTTGATTTTAAATGCAGTCGTACAGACACAAATGATGCTGAACACTTGGGTTGCCCAAAATTTGTAGTTGTCCTGGAAAACACCAAAAAAATCCACAAACTTGTTTTGGCTGATCATAAATTGAAGTTGTGCGAGATAGGAGAGGAGGTGAACATATCAGAAGGCAGTCTATTCACTATTTTGCATGAACATTTGTCAGTGAGAAAGTTGTATGCCAAGAGGGTACTGTGTTTGCTCACAGAGGATCAAAAACAACACTTTGATAATTCAGAGCAACAAGAAAGAGTTTTTGCATAAGTATGTGACAGTGGATGAAACATGGATCACTTTACTCCAGAGTAAAATCAGCAGTCAGTTGAGTGGAAAGCAGCAAGTGAAAGCCATTGAAAGCAACCAAAGATGCAAACATCAGAAGGCAAGGTTTTGGCCTCCCTATTTTGGGATGTACAAAGTATTGTGTTCATCAATTACCTTGAGAAAGAAAGAACTATTAATAGCAAATATTATATAGTATTATTGGTGCATTTAAAGAAAAAAATTGCCAAAAAGCCAACACAAATGAAGAAGAAAAAGTGATTTTATACCAAGACAATGCATCATATCACAAGTCGATTTCAATGGTGGCAAAACTAGATGAATTACACTTTGAATTGCTTTTGCATCTACCTTATTCTTCAGATCTGGCCCCCAGTAACTACTGAATGTTTGCAGACCTCAAAAAATTCTTCAGGGAAAAAGATTTGGCTCCAATGAAGAAGTGATACTGGAAACTGAGGCATATTTTGAGGCCAAAGACAAATTGTTCTACAAAAAAGGGATTGAATTGTTAGAGAGGCATTGGAATCAGTGTATCACCCTAGAAGGAAACTATGTTGATGAATAAAGTTGAATTTTGCCTAAAAGTTGTTGTTTTATTAGTTAGGTCTGCAATTTACTGAGTGATGCGTAATATGTAAATTAGACTACCACTATGCAAAGAATAAACACATACTGTTGTAGAGTAGGACTCAGTACACTTCCTGCTCACCCCTACTACTGTTACAATGGACTGCTCTCACTTGTAAATACAGAAAGTAGCCACATTAGAGGAGGGTTTGAGTAGTAGCTGATTTACTCAAGCTTTCTTATTCTCTGTATAAGAATTAAATAAACCTCTTTTGCTTTGTTTTCCCTACTTAGAGAATTGAAAGAATTGAAGACTAACTACAGCTTTCCCGATTCTCAGCTATTTTAAACCAAGACAACATCACAGCACATACACAATCCTACGAGTGTGAATATGCAGTGTTGAAGAGGTTCATCTAAAAGTGAAAATAAAATGTAATTTTAAATGTAAAAATGAAGAAACTATTAAATGCATCCATGGGAAGTCAGAAAAAAACTGAGAAAACAAAAAAAGAAAATAGTTACAGAAAGCTAAGAAAAAATATACTTGACAGTTCAGGAAATTCCAATAACCAGTTGTAAAAATCAAATTTTGTAAGAAGTTTATCACAATGCAGGTCAAATTTTAAAACACTAACATCCATTTAAGTTTTTCTAATTATCTGACATAACAATATCCATTTCTATGTACCTCTCTCTCTCTTTATTGTGTGTGTGTGTGTGTGTGTGTGTGTATATATATATATATATATATATATATATATATTGATATGTGTGTGTGTGTGTGTAATAAAAATATAGTTTGGAAGGTATGCTATATTTATGTGTAAAATGGCTTAGTATCAAAGATAGAGTATATAAAATAATTGGCTGCTTGCTTTTGAGTATGCCTGTCTACAAGGCTGGCCAACAAATCCCTATTGCAAATGCCAGCTTAGGCACATTTGTATTTGTCCAATATTCACAGAGCCCATCCACGGTTTATACTGCAGCTATGCTGAGCAGACCATAGTTACAATCTTCTGAGAGAGAAATCATCATCTGTCATCATTAACAGTTTGAACAACCCTAACCCTGCTCAAAACATTGGTCATGATAACTTGTGACTTTATGCAAGCACAATTACCAACAAATAAATCCATCCAACCAATTTCATTTACAAGGTTTACGTCAATCTCTGGTGAGAATTTTCAAGCATTTTCCAATGATACCTGGAGTGATGATCTCAGCATGCTGTATTAAGAAGTCGCCTTCCTAACAAATCAACCATGATGAAAATTGAGCCAGAATCTCATTGTTGGAAAAAACTTATACATATAAGACTTTTAGTGACTAAGTGATTAACAAAATGGAAAAAATAAACTTAATGATATGTTTTGTTCTAAGACAGAACTTCTTCAGACTAATAACTCTTTTCTGTCTAAATTTAAAACTAAGGAACTGAAAGAAATCTACAGCAATACTGAATCTCCATGACAGACTTGAGGATGACTCGACTTGCAAATAGATGTATGTTGATAAAGTTCAGAGTTAATAGCATAGATAAAAAAAAACAGATTTTCAAAGGTGAACACTAATGGAAACTCTTGTGACATAATTTGATTTCATTCCAAGGGATGACAGATTAAATTCTCAGCATGGTGAAAAAAAGATAGCAAGCACTGTCAAGTAAGAAGACAGAACATTAAATACAAACATTAGGAAAAGTGCAAGCAGGCAAAAGAGGAATGGCCCAGTGAAAAACTGAACAAAATGCAAAGAATGAACATCACAAATACAGCAGATATGCATAAAATAAAATAAATAATGGGACAAAAAATGAACTCCTCAATAGGATGCATAAAATAAAAGTCAATGGTCATAATACAGAAAGAAAAATGAAATCAATGGGATAATGAATACATTAAAGAACTCTTCAATGATGAAAGAGGGCAGTCCGCAATACACAAAAAACATGGAAAGACTTGAAACACTAAAGTTTGAGGTAAGATCCACACTAGTGAAGAGCAACAAAAACAAAGCAACAAAGCCAAATGGGATTTCTAAGAGAGTTCAGGGCAACAGATATAGTTCTGCAGAAGGATTCGGAGAATTCCATAGGCAGAACATGTGAGCAATGAGGAAGTTTTAAGGAAAATGAGAACAAAAAGAATGATTTTACTGAGGATAAAAAATGAGACAGCTGTAAGTTTTCGGTTATATAATGAGGAAAAATGACTTGGTGAATGGATCAGCTGCTCACAGAACATATTGAACAAAAAAGGAAAACTCTAAATAAACTCCCTAGCAAGTTTGTGTTAATGCATGTCAGAACACTGACTGGGGGCAATAGTAAGAAGACAAACAGTGCTTGAAGCTACAAAGATAGGAAGTTGGGGATAGCCACAATTGCTCATGTCCTGACAGTATATGGCACATAAAAGAAGAAGAATTTATTTCTACAAAATCTTAATGTAAGAATTTCAAAATTCCTTATGGTAAATTTATGTCCAGGATCATACTAAATATTTGATTTTCTCACAAAGTTACTGCTGATACAATTTGTGATAGTTAAAAGGAATAACAATAAAAATATTATATATATCTATATATTTAATTAATTTACCCCAAGGTGATAATGCCCCTAAGATGCAAGGGGTTACAAAAAGTGAAAAAGAATAAAAAAAAAAGAACTTTAGAAGAAACCAGAAACTCAATCCTAAAGAGGTAAAGAGAAATAAAAAAATAAATAGTAAATTAAATGTCAGATTTTTTAGGAGGAACTGGAAACCAAATCCTATAATACATACGCAATGTGTTAGCCAAAAGTGTGAAGAACTTAAAGAGTAGAATGATTTCTTTAAAGAAAGAACAAAATAAAAATAAAAGAAATTGACAGAAATTAGTTTTTTTTCTAGTATAATAATTGTAAAAGATGTGTGAAATGTTCAGTGAGTAACTTGATAGATGAACAAATTGATCAAACTGCTTAAATTTCCTGAACTTCTGGTTCAGCATTGTTTGTATGTACATGCACACAAAGATTAAGTGCATTCAGACATTTATATAGAAGAAAAGTTTTCAAATGTATATTCAGTCTTTAGTTTTCAAAGAAGCGTGTTGGTAACTTTTGTATGCATGCCACACAAACACATGATAGAATCTGTCAATTTCAATATATGAGGCACCAAAATTTTGTAGCGGTGAACAGAAGAATTGTGTCCAGTTCTTCTGTTCATGTTTCTTTTGATCTACCAACCTAAATAATGATCTGTAATCCACTGTCAACAAGTTGATGGATGAGGCAGTTCATACAATCGATGTAGATTTCATGTTGAATCTTAATTCTCTCAGATGGCTAAGACTATATATACGACAACGTGGACATCAACAATGCATAGCGATTGTCTTTTTCACGTCTCAAACAAGCATTAGACCAAACACTACCATGATATGACATGTGAAGACACTTTTTCTTTTTTCATTTGCCTCCTACACTTCAAAGACATTCTGAAAGAAAGGCTAAATGTCAGCAAGTTGCCGCTCAATACATGGCAGTCATCAGCACTCAACAGGACACAGTAGCTTAGATCAATCTATAATGGTGTGAACCAATTTGAAAATCTCAGGGTGCAAAAGCTGGAAGATAAGAGGGCAGCACAGAAACTTCCTCAAGTTTCCAAATAGCATCCACCATCTGTGGCAAAATTTGTGCTTCAAATTTTAGTCATAGAACTCACAGTAGGACACACTTGTTAATACTTCGGTAATGTCCAATAAATTTGTGTTAGGTTGATGTGAAGACACTATAACTGAACCCCCCACCACCACCACCACCAAAAACCTGACATAGGACTAAAAAAAAAACAAAAAAAACAAATGACACTTTGATAATGGCCAATGAAAGCTGAACTCCAGAAAATTTGCCTGAAATATAGAAAAAGTAAACAGGAAATAACTTTGTTAGACTTTAAGCGTCGTCAGATGGTGGTTTCTCATGCAAAGTTTTCTTAAGTGTGTTGAATAGTCGACAAGTATCTATTCAGATAAAATAGAGTATCTACTCAAACACTTAAAATCAAATTTGAAATAATAAAATGTCTGATTAAAAAATAAAATCCATTAATCCCCCCACTCTCTCTCTCTCTCTCTATATATATATATATATATATATATACACACACACACAAACACTTGTATTCACAAGTTACTTAGAATGACCTACAATGACATTTAAACTTTTTGGTCTTGCTTTTATCATCCTGGTCAGTCTAAACATTTGTTTAATTAACACTTCCAAAGTGGAGCCAAAATGTCTTGGTCACCCAAATTGCTTAAGAAAAGTCAAAATGAACATTTGAAAGATCGAAAAAAAATACACATACTTCTTTCAACCATGCACTGCAAAACAAATTATACAAGTAATTTTTTTAGAAAGTCATTAAGAAAATCAGATGTTTTTTTATCGTCTATGAGATGGAGGTTGTAGTCAAACAAGAAAGAAACTATGAGTTTAGGTGCCTCCACTCAATTGCCAAAAAAAACAACCCCCCCCCCCCCACCAAAAAAAAATTATCTAGACTATTTGTTGGACAATTTTTGTCTTTATTTTCACCTAAAATTAAAGCCAAAATACAATGTTTACAACAGCTCATGATTAAACATAAGAGACATTCATTGTTTGTTATATTTAAAAATATATGTTTAGAAAATCATCTGCTGCCTCAATACACTAAATGTGTATATGTATATATGTGCGTGTGTGTGTATGTGTATATATGTGTGTGTGTGTGTGTGTGTGTGTGCATGTCTAAAGTAGCTAGCAGAAACAACATAGCAGACTTGCCATATAGCACTCCTTGGAAACAAAGCATTGACCATGTTTATGTATCTTTTTCCTTGAAAGCATAAAAATTTTCAAGAAGAGAAAAATCAATATTCTAAATTGTGATTTTTCTGGCAAATCACTAGTTTTGGGGGAAGCAGAGAGGAACGATTTAAAATGGTGAGTGGTAGCAACCACAAAAACTTTTTGATATGATAAATTTATTCAGCAAATGTGAAGTTTTTCTTCGTATTTTTTATTTCACTAAGATTTGCAACAGATTTTTTTATATCCACTTTTTCACTTTATTTTTTGCACATTTTTCTTTCTTTTTTTACTTTGTTCTTTCCTTTCTTCTCCTTTTTTCTTCTCTTTTTCATTCATTTTAACATTTTCTTCATTTTTCCATTCTTTTTTCTTTCAGTTTAGCTCTTTCTCTAAATTGACATTACTTCTTTACTTTCCCTCCTGTGTACATACTTTCTTACTTTTTTCTTTACCTTCTTTTTTTATTTGATTTAACTCTTTAGTTTTTTTTTCCTTTCTCTCATTTCCTTCTTTTATACTTTGTTCATATATTTTCTTCTTATTTTGTTTTTATTTATTTCTTTCTTTATAACTTTATTCATCTTATTTTCTTTTTACTTTCTCTCATTATTTTTTACTTAAGTTTATGTGTTTTCAGTACATTAAAAAATGTCTTCTATATTTTGTTCTTGTTTCAATGTATATTTGCAACTTTTCCATAATGCCAGGAGTTATATAAGAGTTAGCAATGGTCATAACAGAGTAATGTCCCTTAGATGAATTATTCACCATATTGTTTGAATCACTGATGTGCTAATACCTTCTTGGAGTGAAAATAATTTATAATGCGTGATAGCTAACTATCCACTTTTCTCAGTTAGTTTACACTTCACACCAGTAAAATGAGTTGTTACTATTTTTAGATATGTTTGTGCATTGCAGATTGTGTAAGGATAGATAGATAGATAGATAGATAGATAGATAGATAGATAGATAGATAGATAGATTGTGGTGAGTAAATTGTCACCATTGTATATTTTTAATCTTGTGCATGAGTGTTATTTGTTTTTTAATTTGCCGACAGTACAGTATATTAGGGTCAGTTGGGCACCATCTGTGAGAAAAGAGGCACCATGACAATTCATTCTGCAAGAAATTTGGAAACGTCATGCTGTACTGCTTGTCATTTGAACTGAAAAGCTCCAATATGAACATTTCAGTGTGTTTGGATGTCAATCTGAGGAGAGGATTCAGAAAAAGTTGGATAAATTTAATGGCGATTTTTTTTTTTTTTTAATCATTTCACCCCGAGCAAGGCAGAAACGCCACTGATGTGCAGGGGGTTACATAAATGTAGAAGGATTAATTAGAAAAGAGTGAGGAGTACAAACTAGTTAGAAAGGAACAATAGAAAGCTGAGAAAGCAGGTGCAATGACAGATACATGGGCGGAGAGAACGTGAAGATTATACAGGGGAGGGGAGAGAGCTAGAGTCCAGTGGTTAGTAGGTGAGTATTAACTTTGCTTTTAAATTTCTGGAGGTCGTAGCCGTCAGGAAAGCAAGAATACGGGAGTGAGTTCCACAGGCGGGAAGTGCGAGAGAGGAAGCTGCAGGAGTAGAATTGTCGTCTGCGTTTGGCTAACCTGACTGTGAATGGGTGGGACCCAGTTGCCAGTCTGGTTGCACGGGTAAACACCTGTTGAGGAGGCATCAGTGACTTAAGCTCATCCGAGCAGAAGCCATGAAAGTATTTATAGAAGAGACAGAGGGAGGCCACATTTCGACGATGGGAAAGTGGCTGCAGACGAGTCGCCAGATCAGTACCTAGAAGGTATGGCAGATTGGAAAACTCACTCTGATTGTTATGATAAGAAAAGAAGTCTCAAGTCAACATGAGGGCCTACATCAAGTGCCTTGAGAAGGTAGTGCTGCTCTAGGTCAAGAGGGTGGCTGCTAAAAGACCTTATACAACACAACCCTTGGCTGCGTCCAGTCAACCTCCCTGATCTTTAGCTGATTGTGCACATGCTGTGTTGTTGATCTCGGACTAACCAAAGCAGAATCACTTATTACCACTTGATGAGGATTGTTGAGACATGCGAGGGATTAGTATATGATAAAAACCAGATTTAAGACCGCAATGACACAGTGTAGATCTATATATATATATATATATATCTCGAATAGTTACAAGATTACAAGCAAGTCAAAATAAGTCATGGGAAGGAAAAATCAGTTAGCTGGTATTTCAGTAGTATGATAATATTTGTGGTGTATTATTTCTTTAGGATGGTCGGTTATTCAACTTCCAGTTGGTTGAATTTAAATATCACCCTTTTTGTTGTCTAGCAGCAGGCAAGTTTTCAGGCTGACCATATTTCAAATCTTTTTCGAACCTCTTCTTTTAAGATATTAGAGCCAACTGACTAATCTCATCTTGCATTCTGATTTTGTTAAACAAACACCCCAACTGGTATGGGAAAGAGGGGTGTAAGGTTTTCATTTCCCTCATTGTATAACTTTTACCAGCTTGAAATGAAAACAGAAGAGGAGAAAATACATTCTCTCTATTTGTCTGTCTGCTATTATCAACTGTCCTAACCCAGTAAGCAGGAAATTGTCAAGGCCACATTTTGACCTAGGGTCACACATCATCAAAACCCATTGACATATGTTGTGACTGAAATCAGTTCATAAATTTGCTTAAAAATAATTTTGTACTTAGTATGTTTTGCATGTGGGTTTTTTTCACTTATTAACATTTTAGCTACTTTTCCCAACAAAAATAATTATATTCTTCAATTTTAGAGAAAACTCTTCTCATCTTGAAAATCACTTAAAATAAATACCAGCCATCTGAAAATAGGGTTACACTTATATCTGGCATCAGGACTCTACACCATATCACACAAGCTGAAGAACCCAGTCATGGCTGTCAGACAATTTCTCAACCACATCACCCCTTACATCTGGTCACATCTGGTCACATAACTCCCCAGACTGCAAACTCCTTGATTATTTTGTGTGGGCAGAGTTGAGTAAGAGACCAACAAAATTACTTGTAACACAAAAGAGGAACTGAAAGCAATGATTATGGCAGCATTCACCAACTTTAACAAAGAGATGGTTCAGAAGAATTGCAGAAGATTCTGAAGTCATCTGGAGGCAGTGGTTAAAGCCAATGGTGATTTTACTGAATATATTCACTCTCTAGTATTTCAAGGTATTTTTGTATAATTTTGGTAAATATATCTATTAAAATGAGATGTCAGTGTTACTTTCATTTTGTGTAATTTAGATGACAATTTATCCATTGCACCTTGTATATATATTTCTCAGGAATTAATGAATATTACTTATAGTCAAACATCAATTCTTATTACATCAAACATTATATCTTAGTGGCTACACATTTTTGAGTAGATGTGCAGTTTTTTAAACAGTGAATTGCATTTACCAGTATGAGAATTCAAGAATCTTAATAAAAAAAAGAGGAGGGCATTCCCTTTATTAAAACTCTTGTACACATAGACCAATAGACTTAATTCACACAGTTTATAAATACAGGGTATAAACACAAACATATGTATCCACTATAATGTAATGTTTAAAATAATAATTATATATATATATATATATATATATATATATATATATATATATGAATGAAAGAGTGTGGATAGCTTCAATATTGTCTTCTTTTCCTATAAATATAGCAATCATTATATATATTTTAAATTGGTATCACCCCATGTAAAGCTCTTAAAATGCAAGAGATTACAATGTGTGGAAGAATTAGGAACAGAAACATTAATAACGAACAGGAAGAGAAAAGTGTAATCAGGAGGACAGTCGATAGCCATTGACATTGCATTTAAATTTTTGTTTTAATCTGTATCATCCCATGCAAGGCAATAAAGCCACTAACACACAAGGGGTTACAGGGTTTGGAAGAATTAGGAACAGAACTATTAATAATGAGCAGAAAGAGAAAAGAGTTATCAAGAGGACAGTAGATAGTGATTGACACTGCATTTAAATTTTTGGAGATTGAAGTTGGTGGGAAAATATGGAGCCAGAAGGGAATTTCACAAGCAAGAAGTGCAAGAAAAGAAAATGTTAGCATAGAACTTACGGCTACATCTAGCTAGCTCAACTGTGAACTGATGAAATCTCAATGCCGGTCTAGTCAACAGTAAGTTAAGTGCTATAAGTTATAGACACTTGGGTGATCATGTCTCAAAAGAATATTTTCCTGCAGTAGGTTGCCATTACTTTTTGCATTAGACTGGTTTCCAACCAAGGCTACAGAATCCAATGTGTCCTGTTATTTAGCCCATAGCCAGAGGGAGAAAAAATTAATAAATACCTTTCCCAAGGGAATTTGCATGTAAGTGAATGAAACAAATTCAACTGAAATTCAAACTCAGCTCTCCAATTTCTCATTCTATGCTTATATCCACTGCACCACAATGTGTGTGTGTGTGTAAACTATGAACAATGAAAAAGATTTACTAAAATGTATATATATATATATATCTATATATATATATATATATACACACACACACAAGTTGATGCAATGTTGAAATATATACTGGTATTAGTTTGGTATATTACATATAAATATTTTACTGATAACATTGTGGATACTCTTGCTAATATGATGTGTATTTTCTTTATTCTGTCGTCAAGTTTACAGGTCTGCCCAGCAGATCCAACTCATTGCTTGATGGTTATCATAACAGGTTATGAGCTCAGCAGATCTAACTCATTGCTTGATGGTTATCAAAGCAACTATGAGCCATATTAGAAGTTCAATTCTTGGGTGTTATGTGACTTCATAAAGTTGCATAACATCCTAATATAATGTTGCTTAGAAGTGAAAGTAATATTATCCGGGAGTAAAAGGAATACTGAAAACTTTTTAGAACTAATTCTGGATGATAAGAATCTTTCCTATTTGCTATTTCTAAGAAACATAAGAATCTTTCCTATATGCGATGCTAAAAATAAAAATGCGTAGAAAGTCTTGCGGCACCACAATGTATGAAAAAGAGTATCAAAAATATTTCTCTGTGAATAAAATTAACTTTTTTGAGGAATTTGGCAATAGAAAGAGCCTGTGATTAATAAGAGTACGGAACACTTTCTTCTTTAAAAATGTTGCAAGAATTAGTGAATGTCATGATCTTAAAGAGACTTTTGCCAGCATTCAAACCACTTACCACTTAATAGTAAATTCAAGGCAGCAGTAACACATTTTGAGTAGACAGAAAGAAGGCTACAAGAAGACCATGGAGAAAACAGTATCATGAGAATAGAAATAAGATGATGTTAATCCAAAATAAGAAACAAAAGAATTGTGTGTCAGACCTGCGGCAAACAAGGACAGAAATCTGCAAATTGCTAGAAGCAAAAAAAAAGTTTTGTATAAAATATTAACTATTCTTCTGAATCGATACATTCTTTCTATTTTCTCTTAGAATAGACATGGTTTTACAAGATTGATGCTGAAAAATTCTCAGCCTGACTCTCAAACCGAATTCATTTTGCAATCTTTTCAGCACTTGCTTGTAAATTGTGTGTTGGTTAACTTTGAAGTAACAACATGTGTCATAATGTCAATAGCCGAGTCAAAATTCATAAGTGCTTTACTATCATTTTTACCAGCAAAACCTGCTTTGAATTGACAGATAATAGTAGAATAAAAAAATAACTTTGAAAAAGAGGAATGGTTAATTTCAATAGAGATATAAAGTCGTTTTCTCACAAAAAATATATTTTACAATGAGACAAAAAGCATATTTGGAAGTTGTTTTGAGTAAATTCAAAAAAGAAAAACTTTAAGCTTGTGTCCCATAAAAACTAATAAATTCTAGATCCTGCAACAAGTCATAGTCAAGTGAAAAATGCCAGTTCATCTACACAAATCTATATCAAGCAACCCTTTTCACCAAAGACAAAAATGAAGCAATCAGAGATCAAAATACTCACCGACAACTGAAACAACATGGTAGAGGATAATACATGTATATTTTCTTTTCTCCTGTAAACTATGAACAATGAAAAAGATTTACTAAAATGTATAATTTATTTGGCAGATATGGACCCTCATGCCCACAAAAAATAGAATGTCAAAACAATAGTTTTTCTTGTGACACTGGCTTTTATTTTAATTACCTTAACTCTTTGGTAATATTTATTGTTTTAAAAAGGATGCTTAGAATTGTAATAAAGCCTGAACACATAATGAAAGTAAATTTATACCTTTTTTTTTGTTTCTTGAGAATTTACAACAAAAACATTAAACACTATTTACTTATTAGATTGTTTATTTACAAGAATAATTTTATATTTACAATATTCTAAAAACATACAATTGTATTAAGACTAATGCAATGCAATATTTATGATTTATAAAGAAATAATTATGAAAATTTTTATCCATAAATTTATAAACATCTACTAAATTATTAAAATATGTGAACCAACTATAAGGAAATCCTTATTTGACATTTTGAAAAGTCTGGATCAATTAGCAATTAGCTAATGTTGTGCCAACCATTTCAATAAACAATCTAATAAATAATGTTTTTTTTTGGTTGTAAATTGCCAAGAGCCTACAAAATGTATAAATTCACTTTCATCATATTTTTAGGCTTTATTACAACTCTAATCATTAATTTTTCAAACAAAGATTGTGGAAGAGTGAAGATAGATCAATAAAAGTGGTGTCATAGGAAAAACTGTCCTTTTCACACTTCAATTTTTTGCAGACACAAAAGTCCATGTTTATCATTTTTTTTTTAATATCAGCCACATGATCAATTCTAACAAACATTTCAAATAATAAAATAGTTTATCTTTTCACAGTAAATTCACAAAAATCAACACACACACACACACACACACACACACTAAACTATCCCTGTTTTTAATTTTATTTCACAGTTTTAATCCCAAGATTCAAGTCAACTTGGGGTGTAGTTTACAGGCACTTTCCAATAGTAACTCACATGAAAATCATCACTCTAGGCTATTATCGTGAAAAAGTCAGTTCCTTGACAAATCACCCCTGATAAGATACAAATGCAGGTCTCATGATTGAAATACTAATGTTCTAACAACCTTAAACACAAAAATACAAGGGTTCAAATATTAAAGATTTCTTCTGAAGTTATGTTAACACAAGATTTCTTTTTTCATTCTTTCTGTTATAAAGAATGAATTTTCAAAGATTTTCATTCTTTCAAGCCAGTGCACAAAAGAAATTAACATGCGCCAAAATGTGATAGTAAAATATGTCTTCCAAAAGGTAAGCAAAGTATTAAGAAACAAAAAAAATCCATTAGAAACAAAGGAAAAAGTACTGAACTGTACATAATATTAGTCATCCTGTATGGCAGTGAATACTGGACAATCTCCTCACAGATGAAACAATAGAAATGTGGTTCTACAGAAGAATGCTGAGAATACCATAGACCAAACATGTGGGCAATGATAAGTTTTAGAGAAATGAAAAAAAAAAAAAGAAAAAAAACGACACTTATACTTAACATTAGAGAGAGATAGTTGAAATTTCTAGAACATATAATAAGGAAGGAGGGCTTGGAAAATTTGATACTCAAAAGATAAACTGAAGGAAATAAGGATAGAAAAAAACAAGCTGGCTAGTGGGATTAAGAAAATGGAAGGCAGAAACAGGGTTTAGAAGAGATAATAAAAGACAAAATCTATTAAGAGCTACAAATGGAGAGCTATGATCACCAACATCCTGAAGATACATATTACATGAGGAGAAGAAGCACAAAGGAAATTAACATATGCACCAAACAGTTACCTAAAATTATCAGGTAATTAAGAAAATCTATTGATGAAAATATAAGGTGGCTAAACAGTTAATGGCAGAAAGAATAGCATCAATAAACTGAGTTTAAACTCAAGCTGGAGCAGTTTGCATTCATTTAGCATAAATGCTTTTAAGAAAGACACAAATCCACAATTATGGGAAACTAGCAATATAGTAGAAACACTTTAGCTCTAAAAAGTAGTCTCTCTTATGCAGTAAACTTTTAACTAGGCCTTGTAAAAATTAATTTAAACCTGAAACCGAAGGAGAACTATTTTGTGTAGTTGTAGCTCTGTTCCGCAAAGAGTGTCTGTCTGCAAGACCATGTCTATGTCAGTATTCTATTGGTACCTTTCACAAATGCTTATAAGTTGATTGATATCAATTTGAGAAAAATAAAAAAAAACTCGGATATCTACCCAAGTACCAATCAATAACAAAGTTTATAGCAGTTGTTCCCAAAATTTTTTCCTCTGGGTCACATTTTCAGAATGAAAATTTGCTCATGTCTCACCAAATTTTATGTGATAAAGAGTAATTTAAAAATAAAAAACAGAGAGAGGGGGATTAAAGGGAGATAACAGTGGATTTGAAGCCAGAACATTATCATTGATAACTCTCTCCTCCAATTTGTAGACCCTAGTTACTATATTCTTAATGCTTGATATAATGCAAAAATATTACAATGATAAAATCAGTCAATAATTATTTATAACTATTTATACTGGAACTCATGCATGCAATTACAAGCAATCTATAATAATATTTTAAATTTTGAACTTATACTTATTTTTGGCATATGAAGTTTTTCAAATGTTTCTAAATTTTTGATTGCCTTTCAATCATTTTACTTCACCTGTTATCCTCATGAGGGGCCGTACCATTTGGGAACCACTGGTTCTAATAATAGCAATAGTAATAAAATTCTAGTAAGAGGAAATTACAAATAAATCTATTAATTACTTAAAATAACTGATTATTGTTGCTTTGTTTTCTTCCAAAGATTCCTTGGAAGATACTGGGCTGCAACTATACCAGACCAGTGATGTTGATAGGGTTTCTGCAGTAACAAGGTTTTTCAGTGAGCTGTTGCTAGCCTCAGGTCCAACTTTTATTCATAGGTAAGGGGGTAAGGAGTGGTCTAATATCTTTCTTAAGAACTTTTGAAGGGCTAACATTCTTGATTTTGAATTAAGAGTTGTTTTACTGTTATTTTTTTTTTTTTTTTTTTTTAGTGGGGAGGAGGTAAATAGTTGGGCAAACATCTAAATGTACCCACAAGTTTCACATGTTTACAGTCTGAGAGTGTCCAAACATTCCCTCAATTGAATAGCACTGTATTTCAATATACAACATTAACATCTGTCTTTTTTTTAAACATTTGTATTATTTCCAGGTTAGACCATGATCTTTGTTGAAATCATGTTCAGTTCAGACACCTGCACTGCCTCATCATGTAAAACTAATTATTTCATTATATCTTATAGCTTAGTTGCCAATCATGACTAGATATCCCAGTCTACTCTGCTATTTTACTCATAGCTGGATGAGAAGAGACAGTATCATGATTTTAAGAGCATTAATGTGAAATGAATACAAACCAAGTTGGAATTTCATGCATCCCATTTTCCACATGTCCCTCCCGCTTTTAAATATATGCTCACTTTAATCTGAGTAGCTTATAATCTCTGGGTTTGGAAACCAAATATTTCTTGTTGAACACTTTGACAGAATATTTGATGAACTTGCAACGATGCATAAAACTGTAGATAAAATACCTAATTTATATTTAGGAAATTCAGTTTTGTTCAGCCATGGCCAACTGAAAGAAATATATTTAAAATTTTTGATTTGGTTCATTTTCTAATATATTCAAAATAATTGGATTATAGAAGAAATAAAAACTAAATAAAATTTTATGGGGAGAAAAAGAGCATGTGAAAGGGATTGTAAAAAGCTTAAAGTTGAATTCAATCAGCTTATGCCTGAAAACATATGTTGATGTTATAACCTGCAAACATATTGTAAATAAATATACTTTTCTTATGTCGCATTCTGTATAGAGAAATCCTATCCATCACAGAAGTTATGTTTTGCCATATATCCAAAACTGTATTTCTGAAATGCAAGCAGAAACAGAAATATATATGTTTGAAAACAATTGTTTCTTATATTCAGTGGATGCAAAAGCTAAAATTAGAAACCCAATAAATTTTATTGAATTTATTTTTCTTTTTATGTTGATCAAAAAATTCTAACTTATTTCAAATTTAATTTAAATTCTTGAACTTGTGGATTCTTATAAATTGATAAAATGTGGTTAATATAATCAGTAAATATTCAAATAAATAAATAAATCTCTTAAAACATATTGTGTTAAAAATACATAATGCCTCTCCATATACAAACAATTAACAAATTATATATATGCTAATGGTAATATTAACTGTTTCCTCAAAAAAATCAGGGTAGGATTTTAAACTATTGATATTATGAACAGGACCACACTTCTAAAATGATAAAAAAGTTAATATTTCAGTTCTGACAAGTGTCATGACCTAATGAAGGTCCACAGATTGCTACTATTCAAAAAATATTTCCCAAAACATTTTTCCATATTTTTTTTTTTTTTTACAATTGGGCTAGTATATTTAATTAGTTCCCAAAAAGTTTGTTGAAAACACTGATTTCCTTGAACTGCTAGTTTAGTGCAACTGCCTTCCTGATATTTTATGGAAATTAACAACTGCATTATAATGGAGTTTGTACTGTACCAGTCCTTCAGAAGATTATTATCTGGTAAGTAGCAGCTTTATAAGTTACAGGTGACTTTTTTTCTTTGCATGATGCCAACATTACTAACAGAACATGCTGCCAGTGCATTTAAAATGTTACTCTGCAGCTGAACATTTTCGTGCAAAACTGTTGTCAATTAAAAATGAATAAATCACATATAAGACTTTCATTTGGTTATTTAAGTGATATCCATTTTTTTTAAACTTTGGTCAACAGCAAAGAATTTGTTGAAAGCAAAGGAACTGGAATCTAAGAACACTTAAATTGCATCCTATATGTTCAGAGGAAGAAATAAAATCAGGCAAAGAAAAAAAAACTAACATCAAAAGACCACTTTAGGAATTCAGAAATTGGCAAAAATCTCTCTGGAAGAAGTATCTACGACAATATCAATACTTTTCTACTTACATCACTATTAACTGTTTAAATAACAAAAGATACATATTACTAGCTGAGAAAAAGGTGCTATTAAGAGGATCCACTGCTGTAAGAGTCTGATCTTTTTCAGTGAAAGTAGACCTGAAAATAAGATTATCTAGGAAAGAGCAGATTAGATTAATTCAGATTAACTGAAAGGAACATGTCCAGGATTTTAATGGCAAGTAGCAAAATAAATGGATCAATCATAGAATTTGCATCTAAAGGAATTATCAGAAAGAAACTGGAGTGAATCTTAGAAGAACAGAAAAAGAAATAAGTTATCTTTTAGAAAGTATCTTACTTATATATTATATTTACCTGAATGAAACTTTACCACATAGAGTAACTAAGAAGGAAACAAAGAAAATGAAAGGTAGACAGACATGAAGTATAAAAAGAAAAAAATAAAGGAAAGAAAAAAAAGGGGTAAAAAGAAAGGAAGGGAAGAAAATAAAAAAGAAAGGAAGAAAGAGAAAGAAAAAGGAAAATGGAAATAAAGTAGAAAGAAAAGAAAAGAAAGAAAGAAAAAAGAAAAGGGAAGAAAAATAAAATAAAAAAATGAAAAATAGTTTTCTGCTTAGATGCTTAATCTTTAACTTCATATCTGTATATGAATACAGGTATTTACTCAGTTAATCTTAGTCTAGGTAGGATGAGACCAAAAAGAAGGGTGAGTAGACATTAATCTTCCTAGTGGGGAAGAAGTTTCTTTGTGAAAAGTCAACATTTAAAATCCTGATTTTATAAGTGGAGTCTCATGACCAACCACTGATGATAGAAAGAAAAGGAAATATATAATTACGATTACCTCAGCCACCAAGTACACCCATACACACAGACTTGCTCTATTGCACACTCGCACATTTGCAGACATGCAAATACTTAAGTATATAAAATATTGTGCTTGAAAGATGAGTTATGGTTGTGCCATTTTCTTTTGAAATTGCTTTCCATGCATCCGACATAAACCTTTTTCAGTCCATTAGAATCTTCCACAAACTATTCCTTCTATTTTATAAGTTTCACTCAGCCGACACACACATATGGCTCTCATTACACAATTTGTTAAGGAAGATTGCATGTTAAACCCTGTCAAATGCCTCTATGATCTAAACTATCATGTCGCTATAGCTGGAAGAAGCAAACAGGCAGGCTCATGAGTTTATAATGTTTTTACCATTGTACGCTCCAGCCTTCTTCAGTAATTGGAATTTTGAACCAAACTCTTTTTCTCGACAACTGGGGTACATCATTCTCAATCCGTGAGCCATGCTACTTCTGGACGTCTTAGTTATCTCCCTTTAACTTGACTCTCTAAGTTATTTGTTGATCACTGCATTATCCAGGTATTGAACTCACAATTCTTTGGGTCAAGTTGCTGGATCTAACCAATGCTTTTATCCATTGGGCCATATGTCCGTCAGTGTCTGAATTTTTGGGACTTATAAACCTAATTTCTCAGTAATCATGTTTTACCAGAGCTCATATTGCAATCTTGAAGCTAGTGATTTTCTCTAGCACTCTCTATTACTGGTTCTCATAATGTATTCATTTCTATGCTTGGCTGGCTTAGGAGATTTTGTGGCCTACTATGAGAGCTGATTCCTTAAGTTTTTGTAATTTCCAGTGGTGTTCTCAAACTATTATTTCAACTTCAGCTTAGTTATCTCCCTTTAACAGAACTTTTTAAGACATTCAGAAATGGCATGGCTCATTTAAATTAAAATGTTTTTAACAATGTGCTTGGATATATAATATAGTCAATTCCATTATTTTTTTCATTGTTTTTATTTCTTTTGTTATTAAGTATACCACTTTGTGATAAAAGAATATTTGTCAAAAAAGGTAAAACCTTGTAAGAACCTGGATACAAATTTACCATAGATGATCTAGTGATTAAGGCACTTTCTATAAACTTTCATTTTAGTAAATTAATTAAAGTAGACTCATTATGGGTAGCAATTAAGTATTGAGTGTGTCGTTTTGTAAAAGATCATTTTTCGTGTACATCTAATCTTTTATTTAAATTTCCAAGTTTTTTCTTATGTGTTCCTAGGGATTGTGATAAAATAAATTTCTCCTTTGGTTTTTAGCTTCTTACCTATTTTTGCATTATTGTTTTAGAACTAGTTGGGCAAATTTTATGCTAAGCTTAAACTCTTTTCATTTGCAGTTGTGATAGAGTTGGCAGGTAAAATAAGATATTTTGATTTGCTGGGTTTGTCAAAATAGGGCACTCTTCTATCTTTAAATATTTTATGATCCTTTTGTGTTGAATGAAATAATTATGATATTGGAGAAGTTTAAAAGTATTTACTATATATTTCTCTCTTTATGCAAATATTGAAGGGCTACAAATTTTGAGTGCTCTTAAACAGATCTTATAATTATTCTAGATTTTATTTTGTTGTGATGATGAGAATAGTAATTTATGAGAAGTTTTATTAGTTGGTTTGTGATGGACACTTAGTTTTAGGCCACTGTTATTAAACTGTAACATAATGAAATGTGTCCTATGAAAATTTTTTCCAGTTTGTCATAGATTTTTCCAAAATTTTTCTGGAATATAAAAATTTATATATCATTTTCTTCCATCTGACCTGGCATCTTGGCTTCAATCACCTTCTTGCAGCCATAACATAGCTTGCCTATGCCTTTTTTATAAATACTTTCATAGTAATTGTTCTGATGAAGTTTTCTCTATGGTACCTGAATTTAAGCACAATACTAGATTGGTAATAAGTTCTCTTCATTTTACAGTTGAAATAGCTAGATGTAACTGTATGTTCTATGTTAACAGTCTCTTTTCTTGGAACTCTTTTTTGGCGCCATGCTTTCTAACCAACATTGACCTTCAAAAATTTAAATGTAATCTCAATTCTTATATTCTCTCTTATTAATTTTTATTCTGTTATTTTTTTTTCTCATATTCTCTAACATTCAGTAACACCTTAGAACTTAGTGACTTGATTGCCTTGTCTTGCTTGGGAAGAAATGATTTAAAAAAAAATAAGGCCTGAGAATCTTTGCACACTGCCTAGGATCAAAATATACACCCCTCTGCTAAGAATCTGTGAAATATATGTGCACTTTAAGTATGTGCAATTAACTTCATTGCCATTTTCAAGCAGTAGAATGGTGGCCTAGTGGATAAGTCATTTACTTGCTTTCCTCAAGGTCAGATGTGCAAATCAAGATAAGATTCACTTGATAATTTTATATATCTACTTGCTTTTTGCAGGACACATTCTTCTATGTGACGTAAATTCTATGGCAATTTCTTTTCTTGCACTTCTCACTTGTAGAACTCTCTTTTGTTTCCAGGCTTTTCAGCCATTTGTGGTTTTCAAAAATTTAAATGCAATGTCAATTGTTATCTACAGTCTTCTTGATTATACTTCTGTTGTTCTCACTCCATAATAAAATTTCCCTTTTTCTTATTCTTTCACACTCAGCAATCCATTGTGTTTTGGTGGCTTTACTGCCTTGCATGGAGTAAAATGATTATATATATTCTACTGGCCATTTTCATACTATTTTTTGTATTTATTGCCAAGTGGATAATTCTAAATGAAAATAGAATGGTTCTTTTGTTATTATTACTTTGCAAAATTTTACAAGGCAGCCAGGAAGCCTTTGCTTCAGCCAGCCAATAAAAAGAAGAGACTAGCATGGGGAAGAGATCATAAAAACTGGACACCAGAACAGTTCATTTGAAGCACACATTATTGTGTAGTATTAAAAAAGAATCATTTTATTTTCATTTAGAATTATCCGCTTGGCAATAAATATTAAAAATAGTATGAAATACATCATTTCTTTTAAAAACTGGGGTGGTTTAATAATTATAGCCGGTAGTGCATATATATGTATATATATATATATGTGTGTGTGTGTGTGTGTGTGTGTGTGTGTGTGTATGTGTGTGTGTGTGTGTAAATAATTAAAACATTTTGATAATACAAATCATGTTTGACTCGTCTGATCTTTGCTTTGGTATAATAGTGATTTTTTGATTTTTTTATAAAATATCCAGCAAAGTAACAAAATAGAAGCCAGCAAGCTTTCATTCAATTCATTGAGTCATCAGTTGTACAAGTGCGTGCCTGGAAAGCTTTAAATTCTTATACATTTTTCTGAAATGTTCAGGTCAGGTTCTCATGTATAGGTATTCATTATTTCCTTGCA
The DNA here is from genome assembly GCA_037127315.1 of Ascarosepion bandense. Taxonomy (NCBI): domain Eukaryota; kingdom Metazoa; phylum Mollusca; class Cephalopoda; order Sepiida; family Sepiidae; genus Ascarosepion; species Ascarosepion bandense. Next base: position 7,371,286 of record JBBBDQ010001337.1, read on the forward strand.
ATCTTTATATGCATCTAAGTGAATCGCTATTATTACTGTATAACAATTGCTGAACTGTATTAATAATAAAAAGGAATTTTGTTACCTGGTGAGAAAAATACTGCAATAATTTATGGGATTGCAATGTGAATATTTACAACAAAGGCATTTTAGAATGTGGCGCATGGCACTTTAAATATTAAAACTGTTTTGTTAATAGTTTTTCTTGCTCAGTTCCATATACTGAATATAAATTTCTATGACTTCCAGAAAATTTTTCCTTGATAAAATAATTATAAAAGCATACCTTTCTCACTACTATAAAAAGAAAATCCTTTTAAGAAAATTCTTCATAAGAGAAGAAAATACAAAATAACTGGGATTTTCTATCAGGAACAGTTAATATGTAGGGTAGAAACTATTTTCACTTGAATCAAAACTGCCAAAAAATTATGGAATTATGGAATTAGCACATTTAGAAGATGATTTCTATCTGTTAATTAATAAATTAACAACAGATAAGATGCAAAATGGCTTCATAAAATATACTTTAAATGAAAAAGATTAAATCATTTAAATTAATAGTATAATTCTTTCCAAGTATTGCTGAGGATAACCTTATGGAATAACCTAATATTGAAGACAGAATTATAGAATTAATCGACAAAAATATCAGGATCAACACTAAGTTGCCTCTTCTCAGACACTTATTAAAGCCTTAATTATTTCAGGCATGAATTTCATTAATTTATTCATGATAAAATTCAAAGAAGAATCTGTAATGTTATTGATTCTGATGTGGTATCTCAGTTTCAGTCACTTTCCAATAACTATAGTATCTCTGTTCTGGGGCTTCATAGACAAACTTTGTGTAATTGTTTTTGTCCACTTCTCAGGAAATATATATATAAGTGAAAGTGGATATTGCAGTCAACACCCAGTGGTAATAGACTGTTTTATGATTAAATATAATCTTCATATCTGAAGATTGTACTTAAGTATGATAAAGACTGAGTGTTGACTGCAATGTCTACTTTTATATTTACATACACTATCTCTGACATTGAGCACTTTAATTCCAGAAATATACCACACCTTAAAACGATATATATTCATGTAAAATCTTCTGTACAATAAAGACGGAAGCTGAAAATGGTTCACCTGAAATAGGCCTATACTTCCACTTAAACATAGAATAACGTGTCTGTCTTTATATATATATATATATATATACACACACACACAGATTTAAACAAGTGAAAAGAACAAAAAGTGGGTGAGAAAGAAAAGAGTAAAGAGAAAAGGAACAGAAATATATACAGTCACAAATTTTAGTTAATACATAAAATTTTTAGAAAATAAAAAAAATTCTTTTAAAAATGATTTTTTCCATTTAGACTGTAGAAAAATAAAAATAAAATTCACTTAAGACTATTTTAAAGACATTTTTTTAACAAGGGAAGTGAACATTATATCATTTTAACCAGACATAAGAAGATAGACATATACAATATGAACATAGTGACATAATCTTCACAAAAGATAAAGAGGAGAATGAAAGACAAAAAATAAATAAATTTAAGAAGAAAAATTAGGGACTGGGTCTTACAGTTACTCACATGAAAAAAACCTTACTAAATGACTTTTTTTAAAATTCTCTTTTTTAAAACTCTTTTCCAAAAAACAATTTCTTCTTTAAAAAAAAAACTATAAATTTACAAGAGAAAATATTATAAAGAAAATTAGATAAAATAATCCAGATAATGTAATGTTTTTAACATGACAAAATAAAATGGTTATGGAAAAATGACACACTCGCCGAGTATTGAGAGTATTGGAAATAACTAGGGAATTTATTATTGTGGAAACATGAGTACAGTGAAGAGTTGTGGATGTTGAATAACAATGTGGTTATAGAAAGCCTGGCAAAGTTCTGCATGCCATGTTTGCTGGCTTCTACCAGAAGTCCCTTCTTGTTGTCTCCCAGCATGCACCTATTAGCTGAGGAACAGACTCCCTTGAATGGTCCAAGGTAGATAACTTTTGACCCTTTTTTATGGTGGTCCTAATAGAGGAGCCAATGTAGTAAGGACCACAATATACAGTCATAAGTGTTTAACATTACAAAAACAAAATCAACTTAAATAGAGAAAATAAAGTGGTGGGAAAGAAAAATATGTATATGTATAAAATAATGGAGCAGAATCACAATGGCAAAATAAATAGCAGCTGGAATTACTATTAAATTATATTAATCCTAAGTCTTATAATTTAAAGTTATTCTTGTGATAACATTTAAAAATCACTCCATTTTGTTGGTTCAAAAGTTGGTATTTTTCTAGTTTTTCATCTAAGCATAGATTACATCTATTTTTAAAGCTAATAGAAATTTGAGATTTACCATCTTCCATTTGATCTGTGGAGAAAGTCCTCTATATTTTAATTTCCAGAAATATTTAGATAGAGCAGTCTGAGATTTAAGATGGGGTATAGAGAAGGAATATTTATGATTCCAAAATCTGTTTCCATGGTTGGCAAAAATTCCAAAATATATATATTTTTTATATATAGGGTATATTTTGGCATCATTTTTCATTCATGTATGTTTGATTAAAAACCAACAAAAAAGTTCCTTGTTAATTATTTTTTTATATTAGTCAGTGTCATATGTGATACAAACTTGTGCAATCATGTCTTGAAAGACCGGGCAGAAGATTTATCAGTAGTAGGTTGCCATTACTTTCTATGGTAGACTGATTGCCAATCAAGGCTATAATCTGTTCTGATATTTAACCCATAGCTGTAAGGAGAAGAGGTAAATTAATACCTCTCCCAAGGGTATTTATGTATAGGTGAATACAATGAATTCAACTGGAATTTGAACATGGCTTTGATTTCTTGTTTCAGACCAATATGCACTGCACCACAACAACACATTCAATTTTCTTTTGTATACATTTCAGTATTTATCATCTTTTTAATTCCTGAAAATTAAAAAAATTATTAAAAATATTGAAAAGATAAATTAAAAATAGTAATTAACAAGAAGTTTTGCTGGTTTTCAAACACACGCACACACACACACACACACACACATATATGGTAACAGCTATTTTATTTATTTTTTGTCAGGTAAGTGAGAAAAAGGTTTAAATTTTAGAATTTTTTCTTAAGCTGTAGTAAAAGTGTGGCTGGGACAAAATAAAAAATAAGAGGCCAGGGACATGGCGTGAGTGTGTGCATGCACAAGCACACACGGAAAATAAAATTGCAAGCCCGCCTGTGGAACTCCCTTCCACAAGTCTGCTTTCCCGACAGTTACAATCTCCAGGTGTTTAAATGTAGGGTCAATAGACACCTCCTATCACACTAACTCCCAACTATTCTCACAACACTCTCATCTACCCAACCCTCATTCTCGGTATCCTCACCCGCCTATCACCCACCCTCTGTTATGTCCTATATTTAACCAGCCTTTCTCCTCCCTACGTAGCCCCCTGCACAGTAGTGGCAGTGACATGCCTTGCTTGGGGTGAAACGCTTATAAAAAAAAAAAAAAAAAAAAAAAAAGACCTTGAAGGATGATTTTCATTTTGATCTAGATACACTATGTGCATGCTTGGCAGGTAGTAAATCTTCTGCTAAAAAGTTCAATATCATCGTCATTGTGTGACACAGTAACATTGAATATCAATGCACCTTCTGATTCTGATCTTTAGATGATGACACATACTGTGATATGATTCAGTGTGTGAAAAATTCCAGGGAAAGCAGATGTCACTTCATGGAGATGCACAAATGTTTCTTTTATCAATTAGTGTCATTTGACAGGGGTTGAATTGCATGCCTCCAAAATGTTGGACAATAATTTCAGCAAACTGCTGTGCATATTCAACATGATACATTCAATGTTGCTTTGACATTGACAAAAGTGTTCAAATGAACATGCATAGTAAGACCAGTTATGACACATTTTAAAGTGTCCAGAGCAACTGTGACTCCAAGTTGCGGGTTGCATAGTAATTATCCCCATCTCTGGGTGGCTCCAATCTTCAGAGTATTTCTTACAGGTGTCACAATGAGTGCCTAAACAAGACTAATATTATAACCACTAGGAAATGAGATATAACAGTGTCTCAGTTCTATTTTGATAATACACTCCTGATCAAAAATTTAAAACCACTTAAAAATCTTTGAAAAGAAATTTTTTTTACGAATAGATTTTAAACTCCTCCCACTTAAGGTTACCAATACTACAATCTAAAAGGTTATGGAAACAAAAAGCTACATTCGAAACATTTTATTTAGTAATTTACATTTTTATAAAATGAGGCAATTTACACATGATCAAAATTATAAGACCAAGGGTATAATTTGTTAGAACTATGGTAATTCCAATGTTTTTAGTTCAGTTAGAGATTAGCAATCACTGCGTAAAGGTGTTACCATGCCTAAAGCAAGCAAACTTACCAAAGTTGAGCATTCTTGAATTCTAAAATTCCATAAGCAAGGTTTGTCACAGCGGGCAATCGTAGCTAAGGTAAATCGTAGTAAAACTGTGATTTGCAACTTTCTAAAAAACAGTGAGAATTATGGAAAAGCAAAATCCTCTGGTAGGCCCAAAAAAATTTCTTCTGCATTGAGTAGGAGAATAAGACGGGTTGCTATGAAAGACGGGGGACTTTCTTCTAGTCAAATTAAGGCAGTCACATATGCTGATTGCAGTCCCGTAACCATCAGACAACACTTAAGACAAAAAGGCATGGTAAATAAAAAGCATAAACAAATTCCTCGGCTGCTTCCACATCACAAAGTGGACCGCTTAAAGTTTGGTCATGAATACCAAAGATGGGACGTTAAGAAGTGGAAGAAAGTCCTGTTTTCTGATGAGAAAAAATTCAATCTCGATGGTCCTGATGGCTTCCAACAATATTGGTATAACAAAAACATGCCTCCTGAAATTTTCTCTGCACATCATAGTGGTGGAGGGTCCCTAATGGTATGGGGTGCCTTTTCTTACAGAGGGGCGATGGAGCTCCAGGTGATGCAGGGTCGTTAGAGAGCGGCTGGTTGTGTTAACATGCTACAAAAAGCATCTTTGATGATGGAGGGCCATCGTTTGTGTGGGGATGGATGGTTATTCCAACAGGATAATGCAGCAATCCCCGTTGCAAGACGGACCTTGACCTTTCTACAGGAAAATGGGGTCCATCTCTTGGGACATCCTGCATGCTCACTGGACTTGAACCCAATTGAAAATGTTTGGGGATGGATGACAAGTGATGTTTATCGAAATGGCAAACAATATTCAACAAAAAAATGAACATCGTGAAGCCATCTTCAGAAGCTGGAGCAACATCCCCTGCACCTTAATGGAAGCGCTTATTTCTAGCATGCCCGACAGAATCTTTGAAGTCATTAAAAGTAGTGGAGGTAGACTTCATTATTAAATTTGGTTGTTGAATGTTTTCATACACTTTTTGTACAATTTTGTAGAATTTTTGTCTCTGGTCTTATAATTTTGATCATGTGTAAATCGCCTCATTTTATAAAAATGTAAATTTCTAAATAAAATGTTTGGAATGTAGCCTTTTGTTTCCATAACCTTTTAGATTGTAGTATTGGTAACCTTAAGTGGGAGGAATTTAAAATCTATCTGTAAAAAAAAATTTCTTTTTAAAGATTTTTAAGTGGTCTTAAATTTTTGATCGGGAGTGTATTAATCTGATATAATGAACTTATATATGATTTTAAAAAGACAGTATATTTTTTTAAGTACATATTATTATTATTATAAGATTTTCACATATCTTTAAATACATTTTTCCAGTTATATTAATATGCAGTTAACCTAAGGGGAATAAGTTTATTACTTAATAGCAATAGTAAACTGACTCCCTACTTTACATTCAGCAAAATATATTTACTTATGATGTCAAAAAATAAAAATTCTTTTTAAAATCTTACTATTTTCATTCATGAGTTTTAACCAATTTTTACAATTATTTGTACTCTGTCCTTCTATAGAATTAGTCTTACATTCTGTTACTGTTATTAAACCTGTAACATGGTCGTGGGGTATCTGATACCGATGCTCTTTGTTTCATTGATCACGACCGTGTTCCAGGGTTAAAAGACACTGGCACATGGTGTTACAAATGCAAGGGAGGTAACTCAAATACAACAAAAGATTACAGACAAAAATAAATCTATACTTGGCATATTATGTAAGTTGTGTTAAAAATGACTGACAAAGTTGCACTTCAGTTTTTATTTTATTTTTGTTGTGTTTTTAAAATCATTTTCTTTTTTGAACAGAAATTATATAGAAATTGTATTATACAGATTCTTAAGACAATTTCTATGTTCAGAAAAGAAAAAGATTGTAGGAATATCAGTCAGTTAAGTACCATGCATGATATATGCTCAGGTGATCATGTCTCAAAAGAGACATGACTGACTGGGCAGAAGATTTTCTTGCAGAAGGTTGCCATTACTGTAGTAGACTGGGTTCTATAGCCTTGGTTGACAGCCAATCTGTCTTGCTATTTAACTCATAGCTAGAGGGAGAAGAGATGTATTAATACATTTCCAAAGGGTATTTGTACATAAGTGAATGCAACAAATTCAGTTGGAACTTGGCTCTCCAATTTCTCATTCCAAGTTGATATTCACAATGAAAAATTAAATAAGAAACTTAATGACAGTACTTTGTTGGTCGTTTTTAACAAAACTTTTATAAAAGAAGGACTGCTACCCAAATACACAATTATTATATATATATATATATATATATATATATATATATATATATATATATATATATATATGTGTGTGTGTGTGTGTGTGTGATGTGTATGATCTTTTTTTATTACCATTTTTTCCTTCCATGTATGTACTTGGAGGGTTTTGTGACACGAGTGTAGCGATAAGTATATATGATAGATAAAGAACTATGATTTTTTCTGTATGTTTTTGTTCTTATCTCATTAAAAAATATTTAAGATGTGTTTTGGTGGAGGAGAGAAAGTGAAACACCAAAATCTGAAAGTGCATTGGAATAGAAAAAGTTACCTTCCAAAAGCTAAGCAAAGTATTAAGAAATAAGAACACTTTGTCAGAAACAATACTTAACTGCTATGTAATATGAGTCCTCCTATATGACAGTAAATGCTGAATAAACTCCTTGCAAATGAAGAATAGACTTGAAGCAAAGAAATGTATTTCTCCAGAAGAATACTGAGAATACCATGGATTGAACATGAAAGCAATGAGAAAGTTTTGAGAGAAAATAGAAAGAAAGATACACTTATGGTTAACATCAGGAAAAGAGGGTTGGAACTTATCAGGAACTAAGGAAAGCAATACGTAGCCTAAATAATGAGCCTGTATAAATGGCTGGCAGAACAGGGATGAGGAGAGATAGTAAAAAGACAAAATTTACTAAGAGCTACAAAGGACATGTAATATGTACGATTGTACATATTCTGAAGAGACACATCATATAAAAGAACATGTCATGCAAAAAGCAAATAGATATATAAAATTATCAAGTGAACCCTACACTGATTTTCATATTTCACCTTGAGCAAAGATGAGAGGTGCAAATTATGCCACCATTCTACTGCTTGAAAAAGCAATAAAGTTAATTGCACATAAATTGCACAGACATTTCTCAGCAGAGTACATTAGCAGGGGTATATTTTGACCCTAGGCAGTGTGCAAAGATTCACTGGGCTTGTCTTTTATCATTTCACCCCCAAGCAAGGCAAGGCAATAAAGCCACTAAAATGCAAGGGGTGACTGAGTCTTTGAGAATATGAGAAAAAAACAAAAAACAAAACAATACTATTAACAACAAAACAACAAGAATTAATAAGACAGAAGATAATGATTGAAATTACAGTTATATTTTTTGAAGATCAAACTTGACTAGAAAAAAAGAAGCTGGAAGAGAGTTTCACAGGTGAGAAGTGTAAGAACTGCTAGCAGGGAGAACTTATAGTCACATCAAGCCTTTTCAACTTTAAAATTATGAGACATTGTTAGGGCGCCGCCCCTATTTGACTACATAATGGACTGTTCCCATTGCTATAGATAGCAATGGTGGATTCTCTACATGGAGAGTAGTGGAGAGTCGTACGGGTTCGTACAGAGTCACTTGAGAGTTAGACACACTTCCGGTGGCGTACCAGAAGTAATCACGTATACACACGTCTTACGACGGATTGGACTATTGTATCTCTTCTATTGTAAATACTACTAATTCACTTCTGTACTTACTAACCGTCTTTCCGTGGAATACAACTTATATTCTGATTCTGTTGTTGAGTTATTCATTTACACTTGGCGACATAACAGACATAGATGTCAATCTAGTACTGTGCTTAAATTAATAAAGTCTACATACCATAGAGGAAAGTTCATTATAACAATTGACATGAAAGTATTTACACAAAGTGTGGAGGGAAGCTATGTTATGGCAATTGTAAAGTGACTAAAGCCAAGATGCCAGATCAGGAGTAATGATATTGCAGATTCTTTGGATTTTATCAAGAATCTCTAAATATATAGCAGGATCACTAGACCAGGTGTGGCAGGATGAATAGTAAATTTATAAATAGGTAGAATAGATTTTGATGAGAAAAAATGCTGATCCATATGTAAATAGTACCATTATTATGGGCAGTGTATTAGTCTTTTAAATAAAGACAGCTGTGTGTGTGTGTGCATGTATATCTTGGCTGTAGAGATAGCAAAATAACTGGGTAGACTGACCCGAAATTTGATCCACATTCTTTTTGACTCAAGAAATTCAATATTAAAATTATACTAAACTGTAACAAGGAAAAGATTATATTTTAACATGACTTTGTAAAAGAAAAAAGGCAAAATGTGAAGGTTAAGTGTATATATTTCAAAAGAACTGAATTTGCCTCGCTTGAGTGTAACAATGTTAATTTCAATGATAAACAGAATTCGAGTCAAAGGAAATTTCGTCATATAATGTGTCTATTGTAGATTTTGACAATGTTCAAATTAGGCTGGAGTAGGATTAGCTTTGTGGTGGGCAAATCTAATATGCATCAATTGTATACAATTCAGAGAGGTAAATTCTTATGCAAAAGTTACAAGAGAACTTCTACCTTGGTTTAAATACAGCCACACACACAGCTGGAAATCTCCATTATTAATGTTGCATAAAAATAACTGAACTCCTCTCGTAAAATGATACCAAAACCAAAAAGAAAAAACAAACAAAAACAATCAAATACATATTTATCCATTCAAATTGTATACAAAAGCACATTAATGCTTGCATATATTAATACCTTCAGATTAATCTCATAGATTCACTGTATTAACATTGTTAATAATTTGTAATTTTTCCTAACTTTTTAGAAAACAAATGCATAAAAGAGTGCTGAATTGTTATATAATATCAATCCTCTTATTTGGCAATGAATACTGGAGCTAAAATCTTCTCAGAGTAAATGAAGAGATGAATGAAGTCTCAAGAAAGTGCAAGAAAAAGGAAATTCTCTCTCTGACAAAGTTACAAATCTAAACATAAAAAGCAATCTTTGATTATGTGTTAGTAGATTATTTCCCTGGATGTACACTGAAGGATGCCAACTTTAGTATAAAGCCAGAGTCCTCCAATATGGCAGTGAATGCTGAACAGTTTCCTCACAGATGAAGAAGAGACTTGAATCAAAAGAAATGTGATTCTACAGAAGGATGCCAAGAATACCATGGACAGAGAATTTGAGCAACAAAGAACTCTTTAGGAAAATAAAAATGAAAAAGACACTTAGAATCAGAAAGAGAGATCTGAAATTTCTTGGCCACATAATGAAGGAGGAGTTGGTCACTTTGACATGGTGTAATGGTTAACAAGCTTGTCTCACTAAATCAAATGAGATTTAGTAATGAGTTCAATCCTTACTGGATGCTCTCTACTTCCAGTCTTAGGTACTTTGATGTGGTGTAATGGTTAGTAAACTTGTCTCGTTAAGTCAACTACAATTGAATAATGAATTCGATCCTCATTGATTGCTTTATACTTTCAGCCTTGTACCACATCTAAGCTACACTTAGAAAATCATCAGTGAAGAAGTGGGGGTTGACATTTACAGGATATATAGAAAGCAAAAAGCATGGGGGTAGTGTGGGTGAAAGTCACCTACCTGAAAATTTGTGTGAATGAATGACAGAAAAAGGGTGTAAGGCTTGGTAAAGGGATAAAGATTTGCTAAGAGCTGCAAGAATTAGGAAATTATGGAGAGCCATGGTTGCCCAAAACACAGAGAAGAATAATAATGGAGGAATTCACAGAAATATTTGCACTATTAATGTGTAAATTCACATAATATAAATTATAGTATACATTATGTCATTTTTATAATGTTGCAAAAATTTGAAGAATTTTAACAGATTTTTCAAGTTTTACATTAATAGCTAAATTGCTAAAATTCTAAGAACTGTAACTAAAATTATAATTCTAGATTGTGCACAGATAATTTTATTTTAACAAAATAAATAAAACTACGTCATTGTAATGATGAAAAATTTATAAAGATAACATTAATGTGAAAAGTATGTTCCATATTTTGAACTATTTTTAGAAATCATTCATCCATTGATTTTGTGAGCTGTTGTATTTCTTGATGAGAAACAGACTATATAGGATCTAGAATATTATTTCAAAGTTCATATTTGCAGGTAAATTGCTGCCTAGTTACGTAAACTTCTCTCTTTAGAATGCTCTACAAGATTTTAATTGGCTACCAGATTAAAGTCAGGCAAACCAGTACCATCATAAAATGAATTTCCTTGAAACCCATTTTTACTCAGATGTTCATTTATTTTATTTTCACTGAATGTGATAGAGCCATTGTCATGTATGCAAATCTCTCTATCATTATCAATTTCCCTCTTTCTCTGCTGGCCTCTCTATCTCACTCAATCTCCCAATCCCTGTCTTCCTCACTCTTCTTTGTCCAGTTACACTTACATATAGTTTCAAACATTAATATCAATTCCATAGATGCATAAATTACACCGACATAATGCAAACATGCACAGAAATGTTTTTAAAACCACATCTCTCTCTCTCTCTCTCTCTCTCTCTCTCTCTCTTTCTCTCTCTCTCTCTCTCTCGTGCATTTCAACACTTTCTTCCCATGACAATATCTAAAAATTTGCTTGATCAAGGCAGATTTTTTTAATCCAAGATAAAAATCCATGTGGGAAAATCATCAACTTGTTTTCTTTATCAGACCTGCATCAGAATTATTGAGAATCGTCAATGTTCAGCACTGCTTGTCAATCATTTTGGCAATTTCTAGTTTTATTTCACCTTTGGAAAATTCTGAAGTTATTAAACATTTCTTTTTAACCAAGAAATCAGCTTTAATGATACAAAGTAAAGCTTCAAACTCATGACTTTGTTATTCTTCTGAGATTTCAAAATTCAAGAAATTCCATAGCAATTTATTTACACCTGCACAGCATAAATTGGTTTTCATCCTCACAGCATTGATAAATGTTTGTCATTATTGAGAAAATATATTTTTAGATTCCAGTAAGTATTTTAGATAACAATAAAAGATAAAGTGCCTCACAATATGAGAGGCCACGTGTGCAATAATATGGGTATATACAGGGTGATTGAAAAGTAACTCCCCATTTTAAAATACTTGTAATTTATTTATTAACTATAATTTTTACAAGAAATGGATATGAGGGAAAAGCGTGTAGAATAAGATTTTATTTCAAATGCAATATGAGCTCTATGTCTCGCTACCAGATTCTTGAGCTACCCAGGAATCATATCAACTGATTTCACCAGGAACTCTTGTAGTATGGATGACATTTCTTGTATTTGCTCTTCAAGTTCTTTTAAAGTCTTGATTTGGGATATTTTTTAACTAAGCCCAAAGAAAAAGTGACAGGGTGTTAAGTCAGGACTACTGGCTGGCCACTTAAAGATAAAATAGCAAGTTACTTTTCAATAATCTTGTATATATAATAGTGCACATTGAATGCTGGTGTTAAAAATATAGTGCTCGATGCAATATGAAAGAACTATAAAATATATATTAATAAATATACATTTGTTCATCACCAGTAGCATGTTTTGGAATTTCAAGCACAGCACTATTTTCAGGTGTCTTAATTCAGCACTTGAAGATTGCACTGTTCATGAAACTTTCAGTTCACTACCAGTGAGATAATATATACATATATTTGCTCTGGATAATATACATTGAGCTAATGTTTTAGATTATCCTTTCCATTTTCATGGGTTGCCATTCTCTCCCATATATATATATATATATATATATATATATATATATATATATATATATATATATACTCCCTAGCACAATGAATTTGCACAATAATAGCTAACAAAACCCTTTGTAAAATATGCCTAGCAGAACTACAAAAACACTACAAATAAGAGGATAACCCAATCCACTAACAAACAAGGGTTTCCAACTGGCAGAAGAAACACCATTAGAATCTTTCAGGAATAAAAAAAACAAGGAAAAGAAGAAAACATTCTAGCATATTTTTCCACACAAGAAAAGTAACCTAGAATTATTTACAAAGATCAAAACACACATAAAATTACTCAACAAAAATGAAAAAATAAATGAAATCTTAAAGACAAGTAAAATAATTAAAAGCAAACACCAACCCCAAAATTTAAAAGACATCCTAACCTCATCAAAATTTGAGCAACACACAACACAGGGGATCACAAAATGCAACAAGAAAAGAGGTGGGGTATGCAACTTAATAATAGAAGGAAAACACTTCAAGTTCAAAAACACATCTATATTTGAAATAAAAACAGATCTGAGCTGCAACTCTAAAAATGTAATTTATGCTCTAAAATGTGATAAATGCACAAAAATATATGTGGGGGTGACACAAGGCCTGAATAAAAGCGTAGCTCTGCACAGAAGTAACATTAAACTAGCCAATAACAGGAAATTGTGTATCTCCCAACATTTACATGAATGCAGTGGAGGTAAATTCAGAATAATGCCTATTTACCAAAATGTAGATTATGACACACTCATAATTAAAGAAGAAATATTTATAATAAAATACAAGCTTTCCCTCAACAAAACAACATGAAAAACCTAAGACACACACACAGACACAGGAAATTCAAACATGATAAAAAAAACAAAACACACACACACACACACACACACACACACACACTAAATTCAAATAGTATCTCAAAAGCAATAAAAAGAACTAGATGACCTGTAGGGTAGAACTGAATAAAAAATGCTGAAAACAGTTTTGAAATATAAAGAGGAAATCAAATTTTGTAAGTTAGTGAAAAATTTTTTATAGCCAACAAAGGTGATGGAAGAAATTTAACGTGTGAGTGTGAAAAAAACCCAACAGACATGCACGCATATGAACTTTCTGACCTGCTCCCTACTTGACTTATCTATTTATACATGATACCTTGACCATCAGAAAAACAAACAAATCTCGATATGTGAAGTCACAAGTTTATTCGCCTGAAGAGAGTCAACTTTAGACTCGAAACACGTGCAGCAACACAAATACCATTATGGACACTTAATATATCATACAAAAATCAAGTAATATTAATAAAATCGTAAAAATAAATCTATATTTACAAAATGTTCATGGCTTCTTGCACTTTTTCTTTTATACATATATATATGTAGAACAATTCTGTTATCAAGATAAGCACTCAGTTGTGGAACAATCTAAGAGCATAATAAATCCACCTTGAGAAAGAGAGCTATTTATGGTGCCCTGGAGCATCTCATTTTTCTCAAGTAGGATAGTCCATTGCTTGGGCTGTGACTGGCTGCTGGTAAATGAGTGGAAGCAATTCTGTATAAATACTAGCTTGATTCTAGTCATAGTTTGCAGGGTTTATATTGAGTTACAACCTGCTTTACTTTTGTCTGCCAGCTGGACGCTAGCTGGGACCCTTACACCGGTAAGTGTTGTTATTCTATTATTATTCTTCAATATATATATATAAGAGAGAGAGAGAGAGAGAGAGAAATTGAGAGAGAGAGGAAAGAATGGCAACCTGAGAAGAGCAACTAATTATGCTCTTGTTATCTGATTGATAATTGACTGATTGAGATAGAGAGAAAAATTTTAAAAACAGTTGCTGCTTCTGTGATTTGTGCATTACTCTTCAGTCATGAATTGAGTTCTCTCAGCTGCTGTCATGTGTATAAACACATATATGTTAAAACCTCCTCCTCACTCTTACATGCACCGATAGCTTAGGGGTAGACTCTCTGACTGATATCAAATTGGTTGAGTTTCAATCCTGGCTGGAAGTGATCAGATGTCTCACCACACTGATGAGCTGTGATACAGCAAAACAGGCTTGTATATGGGTGACTATATATATATATATATATATATTCGTTCCTCAATATGCTTTGTAAATGTCAAATTTTCCAAGCCTTCTTTCTCCATGATGTGTCCCAGAAAATTATATTCTCTCTTTTTGATGAAATATAGTGTATATATACAAATATCCTTTTTGTTCCCATTTTCCTTAAAACTTTCTTCATTACTTTCATGCTCCATCAAATGTAATATCAGCATTCTTCTGTAGAACCACATTTATATTGTCCCAAGTCTTTTCTTCATCTGTGAGGAAATTGTCTAGCATTAACTGCCATATTAAGACTATTAATATTAGATGACAGTTGGATAATTGGAGTAGATAGATCTATCGCCCGGTTCACACTCCACTCATGTCTATTGAACAGGTTAAGAGGCTCATCCCTTGTTCCCTGTTTAGGATGTGGTTTCCGGCTTTCTCTTTTCAAATCTCTTCACTATTACATAGCCCCCTGCACATCAGTGGCGTTACCGCCTTGCTCGGGGTGATACGATTAAAAAAAAAAAAAGAAGTTCAGCACTCTTTGCTTCTAAAGAAATTTTCCTATCTTAATACATTATATTAGGCTTTAAGAAGGCATCTTTTGTTATTCTAATGAATTTTTTGATTTTGATGTCACATTTTCCCTCATCTGGTAAAACCATTCACAGACATTTAAACTTTTGTACTTGTTTGATTTGACATTGCTAATTTGTAGTTTGCATCTTTAAGATTTTCTTTTTCTGACATTCCGGTTAGACTTTTCTTTCTGCTTTCTTTTACTACTTTCTCTTGTAGGAATGGTGATTTTCTTTCTGTAAACCATTATATATATATAGTTAAATAATGAAGACAAGAGGAAAACTAGATTTTACTCCCCTATGTATTTTGTCCTGTGATGGCCTTTATCAAGGCAAAAAGACAAAATGAATTTTATTTTAAATAATGTAACTATGAACAAAACATCGGTAACTGGAAAAAACACTAATAAATCAATCATAAGATTAACAGAAATTTTAAAGTTTTTAAAAAAATATCATAGATCATAATTGAAGAGAATTCTTTCATGTGCAGTGTAATGTTAAAATGATGGGAATTTAACCATTTTCTTTGGATTTTTTATTGTGTATGTTGGTCTGATAGAGTATTGTTTCTATAGGAAAAGATGAGAGTGGGGAAAAAACCGGGATGTAAATTGATATTTGGTTAGTATTGGATGGTAGAGCTCTCAAGAATTTTCCTTCTGAATAAATTGTGTTCTCTTTTTATCAGTATAGCATTTTTTAAGTTGAAATTGTGGTTGAATTTATTTTTGTGAATCACTAATGCATTCATTAAATTATTATTTGTGATGGCTCTTCTATGTTCATATATATATATATATATATATATATATATATGTTTTTTTAGGTTTCTATGATATACTTTGAGGAACAATTTTGGCAGTTTATTTTGCATATACCTGTTTGTTCATTATTATGGTTTCAGGTTTTTTAAATCCAACCATGTCCATAATAGATTTTGAGGTAGTTGTTACTATTTGTGTGTTTTTTATATGGGATAAGTTATTCCGGATAGTGGATGTTATGGAGTTGGTGGGGAGTATAATGTATCTGCTATTGTTTAATCTATTATTGTTGGCAATGTTGTGGTTGTATATTTTATGTTTCTTTTAACACCAGCACTGTGTGATATCTTTTATAGTATTAATAATAGTGTACATCAAAATAAACATAACACTACTTTTACAATTGCAACCAAATGCATAATAATTACAAACATGATGAACAACACTCAAAAACATAATAGAAATGTTAAACCAGTTAATAATAATAAACAAATTAAGCTTGTCATATATTATAAAAATTTTAAAACAACAGACCTCATAGTCTCTAATAATCCTACAACCACACAACTAAATCCTCTACAGGAAACCAATGTAGTGTATCAATTTATATGCTTGTTCAGAGGCTATATCTCTGATACTAATAATAAACCCACTACGTATATTGGTTTTACTACAACCACACTCCTATAGACTGCCACCTTTCAGATCATAGTTCAATTAAACAACATTTCTTAGAAAAGCCATGTACATAATATTAGACAGGTTTTAGTTGATAACACCATAATACTCACACATACACACAGTAAAAAAACCTTCAGATATTGGAAGCCATCTAGATTAAATCAAAGCAACCCATACTCAATAAAATCACATTTCAAACTAGACACAACACATTACTTTGCATTTAGACATATGGTTCTGTTGGTAACATTTTTGTCTCTCACATGGTATGACATCATAGAACTGCATTACTAATTTATGACCTGCATCTGCTATTTGGTAACTGTTATTGTCACATAGCAATGTTTTATATCAACACAAGGTAATATCATCTTTGATGGTGAATATCTTTATGTTAATGTTCCTACAACCACTCTGAAGATGGCTCGTGAGCTGAAAGTCTAGATCAAGGACCAGTGTAATAAAAATATCCAAATGTTGGACAATTTTTGTTTATATTTTCACCAGAAATTAAAGCAAAAATATGTTGTTTAGAACAACTCATGATTAAATCTAATAGACATTTATTACCTGCTATATTAAACAATGAATATATATATATATATATATATATATATATATATCTACCTAAATCTAAACTTATTTATAAATGGAACTTTGTCTCTGTGTGTGTGTGTCTGTGTGTGTCTATCTGTTACCTATAGACTCCAAAATGGCTGAACTGATTTTCTTGAAAATTTACACAGTTGTACTATAAGCATCTGCAAGTGTTTTTAGCTAGGTTTTGTGTCGAGGTACCCCAGATAAATATCAAAAATTGATAATCGAAAAATCAGCTTATAGAAGGAGTGGTCCAATTTTAATCAAATTTGATATACTCATAGACAAAGACATAAAAAACGATATTCAGAAGTTTCAAGGTTGCAGAAAATTGATAATAATATATATATATAAAAGGCAATTTGTTTGTGTGTGTGTCTGTTTATCTGCCTGTATGTCTGTATTTTTTCAGCCCTTTTATTTTAGTTCTTGCTTTGGGTTTGGCTCTAAGTAGGTATAATTGTAGTTCTTAGTCTCAGCCATGATACCTTTTAATGACTGGAAACGACTATTGCTTTTTAGTCTTTTGTGCCAACATCCAAAGAGTTTGAGCTCTAGGACCATGGATTAGTTTTATTACACCCGAGCAATGCTGGGCTATACTGCTAGTATATATATAAAAGAGTTTTGTAATTTGCTTGAAGCATTGTGTATATATTGTGTATGGACAGTCTTAAAAAACTACCCATACACCATATATATATTATTTTATGCATAAATATACTTTTAATAATACTGTTTATATATATATAGTCATCCACATAAAAACTTGTTGCGCTGTATCATAGCTTGTCAGTGAGGCTAGACATCCAATTTCATCCAGTCAAGATCGAAACTCAGCTGATATGGTGTCAGTCAGAGATTCTACCTCTAAGCTCTCCCCCAACTCTCTCTCTCTCTCTCTCTCTCTATATATATATATATATACACACATGAAGTTTTTATATAATATTGATACATATATAAATATACATTTGTAAAGTAAAACAGAATGAAAATTTTCATGGGAGTGGGGTGTAAAACATTCTCTGCTGACTTTTCCAAAATTAGTATTTCAATAATGAACCATCAGTATTTTGTTTTGGAATTGTTAAGTGTGAAAGAAATTTGAGAAAGATATATTAAATGTGTTGAACTGTAGAGTAAATACATGGAATAGCATGTACATTCTATGGCTCAAATTCATTCTTCTTGGTTGGCAAACCTCAAGAACTTTTCATCACCTACCTTGTATGAAAGTATAATTTTTTTTATCTAACCTGTAAATATCTACTAGTTATATGGTTATTGCTAATTTGGTTTTGAAAAAAAAAATCCAGCTGAAAAAATTCTGTGCTTGTGGTAGTAGTTGCTTAATTTAAATGTGTGGAAAGTGGAAACAATTTTTCTAAACAAAAAAGTGAAGTTATCTATATTCAGTTTGTGTGATTACTTGAGTATCAACCACCACAATATATATAACTTTACAACATATGGTTTCTTGTGATTTATGTGGTATAGAAAATTTATGCATGTAACCTTTATTTTAAATAGCTACTAATGAACTTCATCAGCTTGGCATCCAGCATTGAATATTCAATTTTATAAATACTTGTGTGAACTAAGGTAATAATATATAGATTTGGGTTTATATAGAGGGAAAAATCCATATCAAATTAAGAATCTCTTAACCTCTTTAGCATTCAGTATATGGGTGAACTGGCTGAATGGTTAAAATGTCAATGTATAAACATACAATGTGTCCCTCCACCATATATATATATATATATATATATATATATATGGTAATATTTTTATTAAAAGTTAATAATAAAAACAGTTTACTGCAACACAAGTGTCATTATGTTCTGGCACTATCTTATTAGCACCTCGTCAGGCAGTGAAATATTTTTCCATTAGGAATTATTAGATATAGAAACTTAGAAAACAACACAATTTCAATAAAGTAACTACAGTTAGTGGACTGTCAACGCATTAGTTTATACTACTTCTATAAAATATATATATATATATATATATATATATATATATATATATGCGTGTGTGTGTGTGTATATATATATATATATGCATGTTCATAAGGTAGCACAATGAAAGACAAATGCCATGTTGAGAAAAAATAATTTGAATCTGGTTTCCAATATTATATGCAGCCTTTGAGATTTGAAAAAGAAATCACTTGATCGGTGGTCAAGAGCGAAAATTTTCTTGTCCCAAAATCATTTGACTCGATCGTCTCCAGTTTCTTAATAGTCGCCTTACAAAAACATAGAGTGAATCGCTGACAAAAAACAAAAAATGAAACAAAACGTGTTAGAAAGGATTTAAAATTTTTAAAAAATAATAAGAAAATTTGATCTTTCCTCTTAATAATAACATAAACAGTTTGATGATAAAACTTTGTTTTTATTAAGTTAGCATCATGATATGCTATTTTTTTTGGCAATTGACTGGAGGTTCCTAAATCCATAGTTTCTTTCTTCTGTTTGACTACAACCTCCATCTCATAGATAGTTAAAAAAAATAACAAATCTGATTTTCTCAACAATTATAAAAAAACTACTTACTTGTATAATTTGTTTTTTGGTGCACAGTTGAAAGAAGTATGCGTATTTTGTTTTCTTTCTTTCAAATGTTTGTTTTTACTTTTCGTAAGTGGGGAGGAAATATAGATGTTGAGTCAAGGATAATATTTTTCCAAATGAATTTCTAAAAATCTGTGAGCATCTTTAATCTGCGTGACAGAAACATTTTGGCTCCACTCTGGAAGCATTAATTAAACAAATGTTTACACTGACTGGGATGATAAAAGTGAGACAGGAGCTTGTCAATTTAAATTCCATTTGTCAGATCTTGCTTTGATGATTGCGGGATGTCACTGCCTTTTGTTTAACCACACATTTCAATGTAAATCAGGCGCCATGCATAAGATCAAAGAGGTCAATAATGTCACTGGAGGGCATTTTAAGTAACTTGTGAATCTTTAATACTTTTGGGTTTTAAAAGGAATCAGATTTCCTTTTTCTATATTTGAAGGGATACGTTTCATTGTGAGATTTTTAGTTGACCACAGGCGAGTAAAGCAATAAATGGCAGGAGTCAGGAATAGAAGTGAAGCCGAGATTTAGCAGAGAAGCTTGTCTTTCAGGGATACTGGGGAAGGGTGTGAGGAAATCTACTACTTTTAATACGGCTCAGTTATTGCTCACTCTATAAATTAAATAAAAGGTTTAAGTTCAAAAATCTCTGAAGAGCATAACATCTGAAACATTTTGATAACTACAAGAAAGAGGACAATAGTCAACATATAGATAATGATTACTCCTCATTCCATAAATTTAAAGAGAAATTACTAAGCTTAGTTTAGTCTGGTAAAAGGCTAAATTAATTGGGTGAGATATGGGTGTTAAAAATTAGGGTTTATATCTGTTTTTTATTAGTATTTCAGATTTTTACAAATAAGTCAAGGTTTTAAAAGACTTGCTTGGTTACTTTAAAAAAAATCTACCTTTTATATTGAAGATGAACTTTGATTGTTAATATCAGAAGTAAGCTTAAATAATTTATCCATCAAACTAGCTTAATGTTACTCAAGTCAAAAGATGAATATTGAATAAAAAAAAGTTTATGACAACTAAAAATCTCAGAATTATGGATGAAAATACATTTCAAAATACCTTTCAGAAATATGCTTGCTACTATTTTGCCCACATAGCTGGTTTTGTACTAGACAAGTCAAAAGATAAAACTTTAATAGAAATCTTATAATTCTGCTTGTCCCTACCTTAGCTAGCATGACCATTACGGCCTGCCAATACTTCATGAATAACATTTGGTTCACATGGACCAATGGAAAATACAGACCAGAGATGGAACTAGATTTCAGTGAGAAAATGAAAGAAAAAAAAAGAAAATATGTGTTTAACATCTGCCAATATTTCATAAATAATGGACTATTCTATTTTGATAGTGTGGAAAGACAAACAACATATTAGAGAAGCTACTTGGTTTCAGTGAGAAAATGAAAAAAAGAAAGAAAGAAGGTAAGATGTTTAATATTTGTTTCAGTGAAATGAAAAAAGTTGTCAATTTAAAATATTTTCATTTGTATCCTCCTACTTCTTTAAATAATGACCAGTATTCATATTTGTGATTGTTACTGCAATATTTTGTTAAGTGCAAATATTTAACAATGCAAAATGGGAATTTCCCTGGATATTTTATTGTCATAGAACTTGTCATGGACATATTCAATCATTAACTTAAGAAATAAGGTTCATTAAAAAAATCAAATAGAGCAACCATGAAATTTTCACAGTTATTTTTAGTAAAGTAACAATTATTACAGTTAAACATCTCAGGATTGATGACAAAAACGGATCTCTTTCAAAAATCAGTATCTTGATCTATAAGAAAATAAAGGATAGTTTATTTGATAGAAGGAACACAGTCAGTCAGTTGTGCCATACGTGATACACGCTTGGGCAATCATGTCTCGAAAGAGACATGACTGACTGGGCAGAAGATTATCCCGAAGTAGGTTGCCATTGCTTTTTGCGGTAGACCGGTTGCCGACCAAGGCTATAGAACCCAATCTGTCCTGCTATTTAACCCATAACTGGAAGGAAGAGGACGGATTAATACCTTTCCCAAGGGTATTTGCACATAAGTGAATGCAATGGATTGCAACTGGAATTCAAACTCGGCTCCCCGGTTCCTCTTTCCTAGCCGATATCCACTGTACCATAACACAGATATTCTTTTAATGATAATGAAAAGTGGCTTTTTCTATTTGAACCATCAAAGAATTCATTTTAGCTACAACAGGTAAAAATTTGTGTAAAAGATAAGCAGGAGAGGAAGATAAGGTATGAAGGATGGACAAATTGATTAACATCAAAAGTAAAATATCAGAAACAGATAAAAAAAAAAAAAAAAAAAAAAAAGAATGTGACTTCTATTTGGCTTCATTAGAAAAGAAAAACAACAACCAGAAAAATACAAACTTTTGAAGAAGGTCTATGACATTCTGTCTTGAAGCAAAATCCATTCAAGGAAGTAGCAGCAATTTGCAATTTAATAGAGAATTACAATTTCAAACTATCTTTTTTTTTTTTTGCAAGCTGCCTATCTAAATTAAGAAACTCTAAAGCTACCAATGAGAGGAAATTGAACAAAAATAAATATGTCTCTCAATGATCTGAAATTATATACACAGTCATGTTACTTATTCTCTCTTTTATATTTTACCACTTCATGCTTCACTGCAAGAGAAAATGTTCCATCAACTTATGCACATTACTTTGATTTAACAAAATCAATTAAAGAACAAGCAAAGCCAGATTTTCTAGTTTAACTAATTCTTTTTAATACTCTACATACTGTTCATAAAACGTCATGTTGTTTCAATTTCTAACTTTTTAGTTTATATATATATATATATATATATGTATAACCAATGGATTTTACTTTTTTTAATTCAAGATATGTGACTAATTCTTTCTAACACTTTACATACTGTTCACAAAAACTCAAGATGTTTCAACTTCTAAGTTTTTCATTTTGTATTTCTGTGTGTGTGTGTGTATGTATATATGTGTGTGTGTGTGTGTGTATCAGTGAATAGAACACACACCACTTACTTGATATTTAGGTTTTGACCATGCTAGTCTCTTCAGGCACATATATATATATTTATATATATACATGAACATATGGTTTTGTTGTTAATATTTTTGTCTCTTACACGGTACAACATCTTCGAACTGCATCATGAATTTTACGACCTATGTCTGGTATTCTGTAACTGTTATCATTGCATAGCAATTTTCTATGTCAACATAACAGAATATCATCTTTGATGGGGAATATCTTTGGTTAAATGTCTGTATAAGCACTCTGAAGATGGATTATGTGAGCCGAAATCTTAGATAAAGGACCAGTTTAATAAAAAATATCCATATGTTGGACAGTTTTTTTTTTGTTTTTTTTAATTCAATTTTAATTTTTTTTAATACCTTTCAAATGTTATTTTTAGTAAATACCTCTATTTGATTAGATGCTTTGTTTTTTTGTTTTTTTTTTAAACAGTGTTTACTTTGTCTACTGGCTGATGCACCCAAGGAAACTTAAGAAAATGTCCCCTTCCTCACTCCAGTTGAATCTGAACCCAGCATTCTTCTTTGCAGGAGAAACTATCTTCTGATCTGGTGTACTTTGACTGCTTAGCAAGTCGAGGCAAATTGAATATTGTTTGCTGCAGGTTCATGCAAGTTATATTTAAGCAGCAAGTATTCATCCAACATCTGTTTAATTTTTATTATATTTTCCAATTTCCAGATAAGGAGTTAAGCATTTTAACTGAATAAACTGTACCAAATTCATTTTTTTATAATAGAGAGAGGAAGAATGAAGATAGAGGAATCAAATCTGAATCTTCAGACCAAGGTCATTTAAAGTATGAAACTGAGTGAACATGCAATGTTGATTCCAATGTCTATATGGCTATATCTCTAAGCACTAGCTTTGATTATCTGATACAAAGCGTTATTCCCTCAGAAACATATTTTAACCACTATATATTCTACAATTGAATTTCTAGTTTTCTTATCCAATTACCTACTGACCCATGTAACTGCTAAAACATATATTACTAAAGTTCCCATGCAAAAGGCTATATTTGTTGAGTGTTCAAGGATTTGGCAATAATTTTCTTATTGCAATCTAATAACTACTCATTGCAAATTGATAAATTACATCCTGTCTGTGCCTCTTCTTCAATTTAAGAAAACACTGTTCTTTTATATTTAGTAAACTAAGATTTATTTATTAAATCAAGAGCTTCCTTTATTTTTCTGGCCAGATGTTTTGCTAATTAAAAAGAGAAAAAAAATACCCTTAATTGTTATAATGATAATATGTTTAGTTAAGATTTTATCATTTATCAAAAAAAAAAAAAAAAAATACACTGTCTCTCTAGAAATGATCCAGTGTTTTAGTATGAAAATATTGCAGGGCAATGTTATTTTACTTACCACGAGACTGCACATGCATATTCAACTGTTACTTCCACTTTTTAAAACAGTTTGCAAAGTACTCCTTAAGGAGTGCCATCAGCTACCATTTCATTCATCTCAGAATTTTAAATCTCCTTTTCAAAAGTGATTTTAGCTTTTAAGGAAAAAGAAATTACAAGAAACCAAATCTGGACAGTAATGGGGTGGGGTGGGGAGGGGATCAGCTGATGTATCTGAGCAATGGGTAATCAAAATATTCAAAATGTCTGGACAATTTTCCGACAGTCTACAAAATATACAAATTCTTGCACTGTCAGTTGCCAATTTCTTTTGATTACAAACTGCATGAATTTAACAATTCTGCACATTCTACTTGCTGAAGGTTTTCCAGAATGTGGAACATTTTCCTTTGATTGCAACTTGCACACATTCAACAATTCTGCACATTCTACTTGCTGAAGGCTTTCCAGAATGTGGAACATTTTCCTTTGATTACAACTTGCACACATTCAACATTTCTGAACATTCTGCTTGCTGAAGACCTTCCAGAATGTGGAACATTTCTCTTTGATTGCAACTTGCACACATTCAACATTTCTAGACATTCTGCTTACTGAAGGCCTTTCAGAATGTGATAGGCAAGTTAATTATTCAAATAGTTTCTAGTGAGAAATATACAAGTTTCAAATATAACATCATTTGCTGTAAATATAATGGTATACAAACTTCTTCAATGGTCTCATTCCCAACTGAAGGATGCCATACATATGCAGAAGTGTCATCTGTTATTGATTGTCAATTTCTATCAAAGCTATTTAATCAATTCTTGCAAGATTTCATATTTCTTGAGAGACCTTGTATGTACATATATATTTCTTATTAACACCTATAAAAGTTTATGGGGAGGTAACCGCTTTGCTGCTATTGCAGAAGCAGGTAAGATAGTTATAATTAGATAGTTACTCTCTTCATCAATAAACATCTCATGTCAGTGACAAGGAATTTTGTGAAGATATCTGGTAATAAGATTTATCCCAGGGAGAAGTGGATTCATGCCCTTTCTCGACAAAACCTTGTAGATATTATTTGATTGCTATTTTTTTTTATACAAAAGCTAATAATATCTTTTTTATTTTTGCATGGTTCAATTATTTCCATTAGTTTTGTCTTGTAGAAGATTTAAATTTCTGTCTTCGAGAGATTGAATTCTTAACGGTTTGGCAAGCGAACGCAAGCAACATAACTCGACTATATTCTGTAAAAAACGGTTTAATTTCTATTTTTGTCTTCATAAATTGAATTAAATCAACTTTACAGTGTTAGCTGCTTGTGGTAAGTCAACCGGGATTCAGTCCATTTTTCAGTCTGTTTTTGTGAAATTTCTTGGTAATTATTTTATTTTATTTATTTATTTATTTTTTTTTTTCGTCTTTTGGTTGTCTCTGATTTTTTTTTCGTCACTTAATTTGTGTAAATAATTTTGCTATTCAAGGGTATTTTCAACTTTTACTAAGTTAAAACTTTGTAAGCCTCAGTCAATTTTTCCTTGTTTCTTTTTTTTTTTTTTTTTTTTTTTTTTTAATTGGAGTAGATAGTTTCTACTATCGCCCGGTCTCACACTCCACCCCCTTCTTTTGAATGAGTTTAGAGGTGATCACCTTGTTTCTTGTTTAGGAAGGGGTTCCCGGTTCATCCCCTTTCTCTGGTCTTGGTGTTAGTTCAGCTGGAAGCTCTTTGCAGTTACGGAGTATGGTGGCAACGTCTTTACATTCTGAGGGTACCGGGTTGGCAGTTTCCTGGTTGCTGCTTCCGACTGGTAGTTAGGAGCCCGAACTCTTGCGTAGCGTCTTGAGAGGCTGCTCTGATCAACAGTTGAATAATACCGGGGTTCTTGTAGTGCCATATCGCGCATGGACGGGCGTCCCTGCATGAACGTTCGGTGGGCAACCCCGAGGCCACATTATGTTGTAGGCCGCGCCAGTCTCCATCCTTCACAAGTTGCAAATGATTGACCGACTGATTCTATTCTAAGACCACTCCTTAACTGAATTACTATGGAAAAAAGCAAACATAATAACAAAACTAAACCAGCTCATTTGAAAACGCCCAAACCTGTCTGCATCTCTTTCACTAACATACGCGGCATCCGCACCAACTTCCCCAGCGTAGATTCTTTCCTCCATAATAACTCACCTGATATATTAGCCCTATGTGAAACTAATCTTAACCCTTTTATCCCCTCATCTGAGTTCTGCGTTCCTGGCTACCTTCCCCTCTTCAGGAAGGACTCCAATGTTCATATGCATGGGCTTGGTGTCTATGTCAGCGAACACCTTCCCTTAGCTAGGGTGTCATCTTTTGAATCCCCAGATCATTCTTTCATGTGCTTCCGCCTCTCACTTCTCAGCTCGATTAGCTATCTCTTCTTTCTGTACCGCTCTCCTTCCTCCCCTGACTGTTCGTTACTTGACATCATTTCTGACAATATTGACAAAGCCATTTCTACCCATCCCTCTGCCCATGTATTCGTGTTTGGTGACTTTAACGCCCACCACACCAAGTGGCTGAAGAACGCAGTCACTGACCCTGCTGGTGTCCACACCATGAACTTTTCAATCACCCAATCCCTTACGCAAGTAGTGGACTTCCCCACGCGTTTCTCCGACAACCCTAACGGAAGGAACTCACTTCTAGACCTCTGCTTCACTTCCATCCCAGACTCTTGCACTACCAGACAACTCTGCCCACTTGGAAACTCTGACCACACTGTAGTGTCCGTCAATATTTCACTCCACTCCCGCCCGACCCATGAAACACAGACAAGTAGAATATCATACTGCTATCAAAGAGCAGACTGGGATTCGTTCCGAGACTTCCTCTGTGACATCCCTTGGAACAACGTCTTTAGTCTTCCCATCGAAGAATGTGCATCCGAGGTCTCCTCCTGGGTTAAGGCTGGCATCGATGCCTTCATCCCTGCTAGGAAATTCCAGCTTAAATCTCATTCGTCTCCATGGTTCTCACCCGCTTGCTCGGCTGCCATTGCCCACCGGAATCATTTCTTCCGACTTTATCGTAACTATGCGTCGGACCAAAACAGGCGCCTTTTCACTTCAGCTCGTAATAAGTGTAAAAGGATACTTAACGAAGCTAAGATGTTGTTTGCTGCCAGAATGAAGCAACGCATAGCATGCTCTAAATTCGGCTCTAAAGACTACTGGCGACTCTGTAAAAGAGTACTTAACAAGAGCAAGTCCACAATACCCCCGCTAATCAACAAATTTGAGGTCCTCACCTCCCCAGCAGATAAGGCTGAATGTTTTGCCCGCAGATTCTCGAACAATTCGAGTCTGGACTCGTCTGGAGTTTTTACACCCGACTTCTCACCTAGAACCGAGGCACAACTGAATGATGTGCACATTACACCTTCGCTTGTCTCTAAGATAATCTTAAAACTTGACCCTCACAAAGCGAGCGGTGGTGACGGAATCCCAACCATAGTCTTAAAGAAATGTGCCCCTGAACTATCCTCTATCCTTTCTAAGCTCTACAACCTCTGCCTATCTGCTTCCTGCTTTCCTGCCTGTTGGAAATCTTCCTCTATAGTTCCTATATTTAAAAACACTGGAGAACCCTCTGACCCTGCAAATTACCGCCCTATCAGCCTTCTTCCGATCTTTGGCAAAGTGTTCGAAGCCATTATCAACGCCGAGGTGGTTCAGCATCTCACAGCACACAGGCTCCTCTTGGACAAGCAATATGGTTTCCGCTTCACCAGGTCTACTGCTGATATGCTAACGACCATCACCGAGTACATATACCAGGCACTCGACAGGAATGGCGAAGCTCGAACCGTTGCATTGGATATATCTAAGGCGTTCGACAGAGTTTGGCATGCTGGCCTTCTATGTAAACTGCGGAGCTATGGTATAACTGGACATTTGTTTGAACTAATCCAGTCCTTCCTCTCTAACCGCACAATGAAAGTGGTATTAAACGGACATGCCTCTCAGAACTACCATACAAACGCAGGTGTCCCCCAAGGCTCCATCTTAGGTCCTACACTCTTCCTGATATATATTAATGATCTCCCTGATTCCATAAGAACCCAAATAGGTTTGTACGCCGATGACACCACAGTTTACTCTCGCCTCCAACAAAAATCTGGTGCAGGCGTCAAAGCTAAACTCGCAGCCGAGATTGAAAAAGACCTCCAATCCATATTGGACTGGGGTAAGAAATGGCTAGTAAATTTTAATGCTTCTAAAACGAAGCTACTGTCAATTAACCATCATCGACAATCTCACCTACCTCCCATTAGCATGGACCAGGCTTGCCTCCCAGAGAGTAAAACACTACGCCTCCTTGGTCTCACACTTTCAGCGGACCTCAAATGGAATGACTATATCGAATCCATTGCTAAATCCGCTGCTATGAAAGTCGGTTCTCTGTGTAGGGCCCGGAAGTTTTTTCCGTCTAAATCTATCCTGCACATTTACAAATCTACCATCCGCCCGTGCATTGAATACTGCTGCCATATCTGGTCGGGTGCCCCTGCTGTTCTCCTCGGGCTTCTCGATAAGGTTCAGAGGAGGGTCTGTAATGTGATAGATACCGACTTGGCAGACCGCAGTCTCTCTCCCACCGGCGAGACGTGGCTTCGCTGTGTCTCTTCTATAAATACTTTCACGGCTTCTGCTCCGATGAACTTAGATCACTGGTGCCTCCTAAATACGAATTTGCACGAGATACTAGATTAGCAACTAGATCCCACCCTTTTACAGTGAAACCGATAAAATGCAGCCGTAACTTCTACTCCAACAGTTTCTTTCCTCGCACTTCCCGACTGTGGAATTCTCTTCCAAACGATTGCTTCCCCGACGGCTACAATCTCCAGGAGTTTAAATGTAAGGTCAATAGACACCTCCTAACACACTAACCTGCTCCCATTCTATCAAGCACTCTTCCCATCTGCCCGACACTCATCCTCGCTATCCTTACTCATCTATCACCTTTCTCCTGACATTCCCTATGTCTATCCACTCCTTCTCTTTACCTTCCCCTATGTAGCCCCATGCGCAATAGTGGCAGTGGAATGCCTTGCTTGGGGTGAGATGATTAAAAAAAAAAAAAAAAAAAAAAAAAAAAAAAAATGCCATAAAGGACACAGTTGCCTCAAAGTCAGATTTTGGCTTTTGGAAAGGCATGTTTATCAAAATTTATCCATTCATGCCCAATCATTTCAAGCAATGTCACTAAGTAATTGGAGTAGATAGATCTATCTATCTATCGCCCAGTTCACACTCCACCCACATCTATTGAACAGGTTAAGAGGCTCATCCCTTGTTCCCTGTTTAGGATGTGGTTTCCGGCTTTCTCTTTTCAAATCTTCTCACTTTGTTTTTTTTTTCAATTGGAGTAGATAGATCTATCTATCGCCCGGTTCACACTCCACCCACGTCTATTGAACAGGTTAAGAGGCTCATCCCTTGTTCCCTGATTAGGCTGTGGTTTCCGGCTTTCTCTTTTCCAATCTTTTCACTATTACATAGCCCCCTGCACATCAGTGGCGTTACCGGCTTGCTCGGGGTGTTACGATTAAAAAAAAAAAAAAAAAAAAAAAAAAAGATGCGAGTTGTTACTGAGTATGAAAGAATACGCAAAAAAATCAAAACATTAAGGAGAGATACTGACAAGAGAATGAGATATAAGAAGAAAGAATTTAATAATTGACACTCATTTACATTTTTGAAAATCAAAGTTGACCGAAAAGCAAGAATCCAGAAGAGAGTTACAAAAGTGAGAACTGTGAAGGAAGAAACTATTAGCATAGAATTACATCTAGCAATTTCAATTGTAAAATGATGAGACTGAGCTGCCAATCTAGCACTGCACTTAAATTTCTAAAGTTGAGGTACCAAAGAAGAAACCTCATCGTAACAATTACTATGAAATGGGTAAACTTGATTGATTTTAGTGTCAACAATTACGTCCCATCCTTTTTCAAACAAACCTACTGATATCTTCAGTCTATATCTTAAAGTTGTATCTTCACTTTAGATTTTCAAAGTCATTCACTACAAATAAATATATAAATCAAATTCTAATAGTAAAACTGAAAACTAATAGTAAAAATCTTTCTAAAAGTATGAAACTCACTCGTTGCTCAAAAAGGAACGATGGATTTTTTTGTGATTACTCAACCAATGCTTAAAATAAGACTAAAGATTATGTTTTTTATATACCTCTTTGACAACAGGGTAAAAAGTCTAAGTTTACAAAATGTTTTTTTCTTATTAATGCATATGGAAGGACTACTATTCCCAATGTTTTAAATAAATCAAGTCAATAACAACTGGTCTAAAAATGTTCCCATGAAGTGGTAGTAAAACTGTATTGCATGAATTTTATACAAGTGGGTCTGATTGCATACTTTGAAAATCAGCATTCAGAACCTAGACTGTTAACTTGGGTTTGAACCCCAATTGTCAGCATTAATAAAAAAAAATTCTATAACCACTTTAGCCAAAAATACATCTATCATTGCAAATGATTTGGTTCTGTGAAGGATTTCCAGACCATTTTTCAATAAATACAGGCATGATGAAGTAGGAATAATGATGCCCCCGGAACTGTGCAAATAAATTAGGTTTAACAATTCAAACTAGAGGCTGTCTACATGTAAATGCTTGAAATAATCATATTAAAATAAAGTTATCTGTACAAATAAAGCTAGAAAAAGAAATATTAAAATGAACAGACATGAAAATAAGGGCTAGTGCTTAAATGTTATAATGGTTTTTATTTTTTAATGAAGTAAATAAAATTAAGAAGTCATCTATACTAAAAATATCATGAACTGGGCATCAGAAAGAGATGCACATTTCTAGGGCATGTAATGAGAATAGAGGGCATGGAAAATTTGATACTCGCAGGACAGATTGAGGGCAAGATGGTCAGAGGGAAATAATGTATAACCTATGGAGCAAGACTGAGTAAATGGATGGCGGAACAAGGTTTAGGAGAGATAACAAAAAGACAACATTTATTAAGAGCTACAAAAGACAGGAAATTGTGGAGAACCAAGACTGCCAATGTCCTGAAGGGACAGGGCATTTAGGAGAAGAACTGGTCTTAACTTTCTTTATCTAGACTGAGGAAAGCTGATCATTGAAAGACAAGAAAACAACACATAACCCAACTTGTGAGCATGAGTAAATGGATGGTGCAGAAAGGTTTAGAAGAGATAATGAAAAACTACATTTATTAAGAGCTACAAAGGACAGGAAATTGTGGCAAATCATGCCCTGAAGGGATATGGCACATAGAAATGTCATTTTAGCTTTTTGCCATTAATACATGAAATGGTCATGATGGCTCCTGCACAGGGATCATGTTTTTGTCTAGTTTCTCCTCTTTAAACCATTTAGCTTTGGTTGAACCTACCAGTAAAGTCAGCACCTGTTAACAATCTATGAATGAGACAAGAAATCATGAAGACAGGCTTATAAATTCATTGTCTGTACAATGACATTAGATTACATTCTGTTGATGAACTCAGAACTACTCTGCAAGATCAAGAATATTGGAGAGAATCTATCCACTTGTGGCTTAAACTTGCATCCAACCCTAACCCTTCTCGACAAAAACTGTTTCATTTGAGTTTAGAACTTTATGACAGGTGACTCCTTTCATTATGCCATTTTATTTTATAGATATGTAGGGAACAAAACAAATAGTAAATTTAAAATTCAAATCTGACTCATTGATTTTGTTAAAGAAAAAAAGAATTTTTTGGAATGTGTAAACTTTCATACTTCGATGGGAAATGTTTTTCAGCAAATAGCAAAATAGAAACATCTAAAAAAAAAAACCCCAAAAATTCAAATAATCTTAAAAAGAAATATATATCAAATTCCTTTTACAGACCCTTTTTATGAGCTGACATGAAGTTTGTTTGTTATCCAATGGGAAGCCCAGAATTATATCCAGGTGTGAATTCCCAAATGACATGTTTGGAGCCCCAGAAAACAAAATAAAAGGACGAGACAAGAAGACAGTTGCAGTAGAGAAAATACGAGCATAATTAACACATCCCTTGATAAACGTCAAGCGATTGTATTATTACTGCTTCTCTTTCTCTCTCATCTTTTTCTTCACTGTTCACCAATCTACTTAATAAGTGATTAGTACCTGAAAGACTGAGCAAAGACTTCAATTTTACACTCTCAACAAACAAATGCTCACACATACATATGCATATACTCTTTCAGCAATTACTGCTATGAACATTTTAATGACCTTGTACCAACCAAACGATATTACTTTTATTTGTAAAAACCTTAATTTATAAAATGTTTTTCTATATACAATTTGATTTTCTTGTTTTGTACCCCTTGGCTATCTACTAACAAGGCCAAATCAAACTAATCTGTTTCAACATATACACTTCACTATAACAGATAACCCACTATAGATATGATAAAAAAAACGCCTTTTATCATTGGTGAAGATTCTACCTTGGAAAGGTTTGATAGCAAGTCAACATTTCAATGATGAGCACAAGACAAGACTAATTAAAAGACTGCAGAACATTCAGATGATGATGGGACCAATTGACCAAGTTTAGACATTTTTTTCGAGATGATGGAGATTTTTAGATTATCTCCCTAGAGTTACCACAAAATTCAAAGTAAGACAATTGAAACTTTCTGGACATCACATATGCCATTCAACTGAGAATGCATCTAAACTTGCATTATGACAACTTACAGAAGAGACATGAACCAGGGAAAAACAGGCTCACTCACTCATTTTTATTCCAGGACAAAGACACTGGAATACTTTCTGTTGACAAACTCAGAACTGCTATACAAGATTGAGAATATTGGAGAGAAAAGGTTTACTCTGTTCAAACTTGAGTCTGGTCTAATTAACAAGAATGAGAAATAATTTTTATAATATTGTAGGAAATAAGAATAACTGTTCTTTTTTTATTGCTTTCTTTCTCATATCTATACTGTTAAAGGATTCTATTAATAGCTTACTTGGGTTATAAAAAAAAATGATAGCATATATTTAATTATTGAAAGAGCTACAACAATAATTGGAAAATAATAGATTTAAAGAATTACACACAAAAAATATATTTTATTGTCCCTATTTCAAGTCTAGTGGATTAAAGTGTTGGTTCAAAAATTTGGTGAGCTGAGCTGTGTGTACTTGGGCTCAGTGGAAATGAGACAAGCAATAACTAAGAAGTACTAAATAAGAATTATATGAGTTATCTCCCCTAAAAATTGTATTATGATAATAAGAAAGATGGAGGCAATATTTCACATGTAAATAATAATAACTTTTTGTCTTATAAATTCAGACAGAAAATAATAATATTTTTTTTCCTGATATTGTTTTCCAATTTTTATTGCTGTTCTTTCATGGAGAGGTGTTATTTTTTTTTAACTTCCCAGCTTTGGAAGTACCAATGACCTGGCATTGTCAGTGCAAAGAAGATAACTGTAAAAATGTAGTGATTTTTCGTCATCTCCCTTTAAGACAAATGTTACATTAATATACAAGTACACATGATATAAAGGATGCAATGGATAACTTGTCTAATTATGCAAAAATGAAAACAACGCTGACATCTCAACAGATATATTTATCAAAATGACACAAAAATATCTTGAAAAACCAAAGAGTAAATTCATTCAATAAAATCACCACAGGCTTCAACCATGGCCTACAGATGACTTTGGAATATCCTGCAACTTTTGTGGATAATCTCTTAGTTTAAGTTTGTGAATGCTACCATAATCCTTGCCTTCAGTTCATATTTGGTGTTACAAGGAGGTTTGTTGATCTCTTGCTCAACTGTGCCCCCACACATAAAAATCAAGGAGGTTGTAGTCTGAGGAGTTAGGTAGTCAGATGTAAGGGGGTGATGTGCTCGCAGAAATTGTCTGACAGCCATGACTAGGTTCTTAAGCTTGTGTGACATTCTGTAGAGTCCTGTTGCCAGACATAAGGTCTTCCATTAGCCATCCTCTTGATGCAACACTTGATATAAACTTTTTTCAAAGATGGTGCCCAACTGACACTACTATACTATGCAGTCAATGAAATCAAAAACAAACAATATGCATAATTAAAAACATAAGATAGCAATAATTTACTCATTACGTTGTGTATATTGCAAGGTTTTCTTTTGCCTCTAATTCATCCTTCCTTTTTCTTTCTTTTTTTCATGTTTTCTCTTCCATTTCTTCTTTCCCTTCTTTCCTTTATTTTTCATTTTTTTCCTTCATGTCTTCATTTGTATTTTTCTTTCATCTCCTCTTCATTTTTCCTATTGTTTTCACTTTGCATTTGTCTTACTTTTTCCTTTTTCCATCCTTTTGCCAGAACTTTTACCGTCACTTATCTTGAAATCACGTTATAGTTTCAAAGACATTTTCAGTCAGTCAGTTAAGTGCCATACGTGATACACGCTTGGGCAATCATGTCTTTTTCAAAACATGACTGACTGGGCAGAAGATTATCCCACAGTCCAGGCTTAAGCAACTTGCATGAACCTAAGAAAGATATAACTGAGGTTTTTATCTTTAAGGAAAAAAAGAAGATAAATACAAAATCATGCAAAGATGGATATTGTTCATTATTTGCTTCAGGAAAAGTGCATCCAATTATGCAAGTGATATTCAAGGGGGACCATGTGTAAGTGACCAAATACTTTACAAAGTGTAGCCAGCACGTAACTTGGTGCAACACCAAAGTGTGTTGTGCCAAATGGACAGTTTTTTCTCTCTTTTTAGACTTTCGTCTTCAATGAACACATGTTAATGGAATTTGCAACCTGTGCAGAGCCTAAAGACATCCAAGTTTTTAGCATTAACATGCTAAACAATCCATCATCAATGAAAACTACAGTTAGCAATTTTTCTTACTACTCAAGAGTAAGGAAAGATGTAAACTTTGAACAGATAGTATTTTATGTTTTTATGATGGGCCTTGGATGTGTGTTGTGGTGCATTGGATATCAGCTCGAAATGAGAAATCGGGGAGCCGAGTTCGAATTCCAGCTGAATTCATTGCATTCACTTACACGCAAACACCCTTGGGAAAGGTATTAATCCGTCTATTCCTTCCAGTTATGGGTTAAATAACAGGACAGATTGGGTTCTATAGCCTTGGTCAGCAACCAGTCTACCGCAGAAAGCAATGGCAACCTACTGTGGGATAATCTTCTGCCCAGTCAGTCATGCCTCTTTCGAGACATGATCGCCCAAGCGTGTACCACGTATGGTACTTAACTGACTGACTTCTTCTGACTCTTGTTTTTGGTTAACAAAATATAGCATATTCATCATGAAGTGAGACATTTATAATATCTTTCTCTTTTATTAAATATGGCCAACAGGGAGGATATATATTTCCTTTTTAATAAAATTTTTCCATCATCCTGAATTATGAGTAACAGTCAAAACCTGAGGAAAATTAACAACATCAAAGACAAAAAACACCCTTGAAAATGCCTATAGAAGTGGCTGAAAGTGATTGGGACAATAAAAATTAAGGACAATTTTTATATTTGTTAACTCTTACAAAACATAAAAATATTAGGACACTGGAAAAATTTAATTGAAAATTAATTAATCTTCCTTGTCAGCAGTATTTAATGAAACATGCTTAGAAAAAGCTTGCAGCCCAAATATATATATATACTAGCAGTATAGCCCAGCATTGCTTGGGTGTAATGAAAGCTTTAAATCCATGGTCCTGGAGCTCAGACTCTTTGGACATTGGCATGAAAGACTAAAAAGCAATAGTTATTTCCAGTTAAAGCGAAACAGTAGACTGAAAGAAAAATGAATGTATGTTAATCAAATTTTGGTTTCCTGGTATTGATATAAAAATTTCTGCACTATTGTAAGAACTGCAACCTTGAAACTTCTGAATATCGTTTCTTATGTCTTTGTCTATGAGTGTATCAAATTTGATTAAAATCAGACTACTCCTTTTATAACCCGATTTTTTCGATATTGATCGGGGGTACCTTGACACAAAATCTAGCTAAGAACACTCGCAGACGCTTATAGTACAACTGTGTAAATTTTCAAGAATATTGGTTCAGCCATTTCGGAGTCTATAGGTAATGAATATACACACACACACACACACACACACACACACACACAAAGTTCCGTTTGTAAAAGTATACTTAGTTATAATCCGAGATTAAGAACAGTATGCTTAAATAAAGAAGGCAAGAGGAAATCTATATTTTACTCACCTACGCGTTTTGTCCTGTGACATAAATCTATATTTACTACTTCACTGTATAGGAAACCAATGAGCACAAACTCGTGTCTTCTTAATTATAATAGTGAATGCCTCCAACAATATAAGTTAGCTGTTATAGAAAACTTAATTCAATGCACACAAATAATATCTTCTTTCAAGTCCATATTCTATAAAGAATTACACAACATTAAACAAATACTTGTTAACAATGGATTTCCTAACTCTGTCATTGATCAACAAATTAAAATGTATCTCAATAAACTAAATAATACCTCTAACAATATTAATAATTATAATAATAGATATGTCAAAATAAACATAACACTATTAACTTATACTATTGCAACCAAATGCATAATAATTATAAACAAGATGAAACATACGAACAGGTAATGAATTCAGCAGATATACAAAGATAGAAAAGAGTGTAGGACAAAGATGTGTCTTTTCACTGGATCTATTCAACTTGTACAGCAAGACTATTCTAAGGACCCCAGATGTTATGTCAGGATTTCTCATCAGTGGCCACAATTTGAACAACATAAGATATGCAGATGATACAATGCTGACAGCAGACAGGGAAAGGAAACTACAAAACCTTCTACAGAAGGTAGTTGAAGAGAGGGACAAGAAAGGAGTACAAATAAACTGCAAGAAAACTGAATGCATGGTCACCAGCAAAAAAAGCAGCTAAAAATGCCAAATACAGTTGGAGGATACTAAAATCATGCAGGTACAAAAATTTAAATATCTGGAAAGTGTTCAAACAGAAGATAGAAAGTGCGACACAGAAATCCAAATTGGCATGGTGAAAGACACATTCCAGAAGTTGAGTAGAGTATTCAGAGACAGGAAAATTTTGCTAGAAACAAAGAAAAGAATACTGGATTGCTATGTGATGTCAGTTCTTCAATATGGCAGTGAATGCTGGACAATATCATCAAAGATAAAAAAAAAACTTCAAGCAGTTGAAATGTAGTTCTACAGAAGGATGCTATGGATATCATGAATTGAGCATGTGAGCAAAAATGAAAAGGAAATTAATACTCAGCATCAGGAAAAGACAGCTAAAGTTCCTGGGACATGCAATGAGGAAGGAAAACCTGATATTAACAGGCCAGATAAAGGGGAAAAAGAGATGGGAAAGCAGCAGATAACACATTTGAAGAGCTGAGAGTTGCGTGGTGTAACAGGAGAAAGTGTTATTCATTAAAAAATCTAAGAAAACAAACAAACCAAAATTTAATGCAGATTCATAAAATAAAAGTGATAGAGAATAATGAGTTCTACAGTTTTACAGGTTTACATATAAAAATCCTAAGCGATGGGTTAAATAGTAGGATAGACAAAATTTTCTGGCTTTAGTTGGCATTCAGTCTAAGAAAAGGTAAACTGAATTTAAAAAATATGGATTAAGCAATGGGAAACCACTCCTTTATTTTTCTCAAGAATGCATGGCAGTTCACAGATAATAAACAAAAGGAATTTGTTTGGCATAATGAATGCTTGTCTTCATCCTGAAGAGACATGTCATTTTTGTTTTTTTAATAATTAAAACTACATTTATTTACTGGAATCAGTTTCATGAAATAAAAAGAATTGGATTACATCTTACAAAACATCACCTGTAAATTTGTTAGGTAAGTCTTGAATGAACATGGATTTTGTTATACACATCCGAAACTAGACTGCTTCATTTTCTTCTCCTGTCATATTACAAGAGCTTACTCTGGTTGCTAATTTGTCAGGAGTACCAGAAAGTGTATCTGGTGTCTAAAATGCATACTTATAAAATCTTATGAGGAAACCACCAGAAATCAACATTAACTTGATCTTGTAAAAATAATTTTTTTTTTACAACACAATCATGATAAGTATCTGCATTAAGTCAGGAAAAAGAAAATGCAGTGATTTTATTTTAATATTGATTGTGGTTTCAAGGATTTTCTTCTTTTTCAAAAGATAGAGTGCTGTTGAAACAATTTGTAATGTTTTTTCCTTCTCAGCTGTTATGTGTTAAATTTATCAGTTGATGTTTTAATGTCAAAAGTCTAAACGTTTTTTGTTTTTATAGTTTTGTACAACTTGAAATATTGTAACATTTCTGAAGGTTTTGAAAAATCTAGCATCCCAGCTGGAAACTGACTGGAGATGGCATTAATTGCAATGCAAGAAATGATGCAGATATGAGAGATAAGAAATATTGTTAAATGTTCTAAAAACTAAAATGGTGATTTTTAGTCTGAAAGTTCTTAACGCAAGAAGAAGTTTCAAAGATTACACAAAAAATCATTGACGTAATATACAACACACATTTGTATATTTTTCAATATATATAACATATGTACATAAATTTTCATTTAATTCTTACAACGTTTCATCGTTCTTGGCAGATCTTCTGTTATGACAATGAGAGATATTTAATAACTAAAATGATGGGAACGAAAAGAAAAAGAATCTAAATGTATGTGTCTATATTTCTGAGATGAGGTATCGTAATTATTTACAATATTTATATCCTGTATGTCTGATCCCATTTTGGAATGGGATCAGATATATATCAGCAGGATGAAGGCTTAGCAACAGATAGATTTACCATTATCACCAGCAATGACTAGCATATACATGGAATACATCGAAGAGATGGCAGTAGAATCCACATCACTAAAGCCAACTCTATAGCTGAGAAACGTAGATGACACCGTCATGCTTTGGCCACATCAAAAAAAGGGTGTTGCAGGAGCTGAACTAAGTTAAGGGTCTCAATGCAGCAAACTTTTGTATATGTGAAAACAGCAAAAACAATGAAGAGACAAAGGTGAAGATGTTGAGTTTCAATGTCAATTTTATTGTGATAAAATTGACATGCAAACAGTAGGAAATTGGAAAAGGTTGGAACATTGGCAGCAGTTGGCAGGATCAGCTCAGGCTGAAATGTTGTCATTGGTCAGTGGGAACGTCATCAGCATCTGGTATAAAAGGAATAGGCTGGAAAGTTGTCGGCATGTGGCATGAGCGGTATAGACTGGAACGTCGTTATCAGTTGGCAGGAACATCTTCAGCATCTGGCAGGATCACTGCAGGCTGGAAAATTCAGGTTGAGTCTCGACTGCAATTGAACCTATTTGAGGACAGCTTCGGTTGTGGCCTAGCAGCTGGGTAATCTAGCATGTGTGCACCACAGTCATAGACTGGCATGTTTTTTGCTTCCTTTACAGGATTCGACCATGGTTAAAACAGGATTGCTGTGAGCTAGCACATGCAAAAGCCATGGCAACCGAACTTGAACAGTCATTGTTTCCTTTGCCAGATTGACTGTGAGTGACAGGATCTCAAGTGAACTAGACTATTCCACCTCCAAAGCAGAATCAAACCTAAAGTGGGACTGGCTGTTAACTAAAATGTAATGTGCTCCAGGAATCAACCGTGGGTAGCAGAATTGCTAACAAAATATATGCCTAGCTGGAGGTGGCTGGAGAGTGGAAAGTGAGTATCTGCAAACAGATACTATGCTTTGATCCTACTCCCTGGGCCAAGGAGAGCCAATTTTGGCGAAAATGACACTGATAATAAGCTTTCAGTTGTCAGCAACATCCCCTGGCTGCTGATTTTTGCATGTGATGTCAATATCGCCCTTTTGTTAAAAATCATAATAAGTGGGAGCAGTAGGCTGTGACAAAGTTAGCTGGTATCTGAACTCAGTTTGATCATCGATACACTTCACAATTGGGTGAGAGAAAACAACAACAAACTAACATTCCTAGATGTAATAACATACCAAATAGAACATAGGTTCATGACATCTGTACACTGCAAGTTAACATTCACTGGACAATATCTCAACTTCAACTCCCACCACAATGTAAAAAATGGAATCATCTGCTTCTTACAAAATTGAGCAAATGTCATAAGTAGTGACCCAGTGATATACAAACAAGAAACAGTCAGTATAAGCAATACCTTACAATGTAACAACTACCTTTGGTACATGACAGAAGCTCCAACAAACTGGGATAAAAGGGTGCAAGAGAATAACAATACTCAAAAAATAGCTTCAATCTGCCTACCCTATGTGAAGAGATTATTAGTAAAAAAAACAAAAGATCAGGACAACATTCAAAAGTGGCTCAACACTTTGCAGACACCTCTTCCGAGTAAGACCTCTCATAAAGAAGAACATGACTAAGGACTGTGCGTATGACATTCCAAACAACTGCAGTATTTGGCTTATAAAGAAAATATAATGCATTATGACATGAGGCATGTAGTCATTTGCTATATTTTGATAGGATCTGTTTTGCATTTTATGTAGGTCTGATACATGTATGTTGTCTTTCCAAGATGGCCTGCAGTTTTCAGAAGGAATTAAAAGTCCCATTTTCAAGAGATTTGGTTGTGCAGTTGAATCAAATGCTACCAAAAATGTAGTGAATTTGTCCTCTTATTGTCCATGAAAGATGGAGCATGCTATTCTGGCCTATTGCCTAGATTCTAGCATTTCTCCTACTTCTCTTGATAGAGAAGAGATTTTTTTTCAGAGTTTGAGCTATTTTATACCCAACTTTCTAAGCTTCAACCAGTGTCTACAGATAAATCCAGTGACTTTTGAGCTAAATTGAATGACTTGGCTCATTTTTATGCAGGTTGTTCTATTTCTTTTTCAGAATCTAAAATGGAGAAGCGAACACTGTCAGATCATTAAATCTGTTAAGTGTAACCACTCTTTGATTGTTACCAAACCTGATAAGGGCTCTGGTGTTGTCATTATGAACCACTAAGATTATATTAGTAAAATGTTAGCTATTTTTAATGATCCATCCAATTTTATACATCTTGGTTCCATTGATACGCATGATTTTACTTTGACTACCAAAATTAGATTTCAGAAACTGTTGAAATGGTTAAAAAGTGGTGTTCTTTCCTCTGATATATCAAAAGAGTTAAGACTTTCTAGCTCCATTTGTCTTTGTCTTTATAGATTACCTAAGATTCATAAGGAGTGGGGGTCCTGTTGAGAGTCATACTTTCTAGCATTGGGTCTTTTTTTTTTTTTTTTTTTTTTTTTTTTTAATCATCTCACCCCAAGCAAGGCATTCCACTGCCACTATTGCGCATGGGGCTACATAGGGGAAGGTAAAGAGAAGGAGTGGATAGACATAGGGAATGTCAGGAGAAAGGTGATAGATGAGTAAGGATAGCAAGGATGAGTGTCGGGCAGATGGGAAGAGTGTTTGATAGAATGGGAGCAGGTTAGTGTGTTAGGAGGTGTCTATTGACCTTACATTTAAACTCCTGGAGATTGTAGCCGTCGGGGAAGCAATCGTTTGGAAGAGAATTCCACAGTTGGGAAGTGCGAGGAAAGAAACTGTTGGAGTAGAAGTTACGGCTGCATTTTATCGATTTCACTGTAAAAGGGTGGGATCTAGTTGCTAATCTAGTATCTCGTGCAAATTCGTATTTAGGGGGCACCAGTGATCTAAGTTCATCGGAGCAGAAGCCGTGAAAGTATTTATAGAAGAGACACAGCGAAGCCACGTCTCGCCGGTGGGAGAGAGACTGCAGGCGGTCTGCCAAGTCGGTATCTATCACATTACAGACCCTCCTCTGAACCTTATCGAGAAGCCCGAGGAGAACAGCAGGGGCACCCGACCAGATATGGCAGCAGTATTCAATGCACGGGCGGATGGTAGATTTGTAAATGTGCAGGATAGATTTAGACGGAAAAAACTTCCGGGCCCTACACAGAGAACCGACTTTCATAGCAGCGGATTTAGCAATGGATTCGATATAGTCATTCCATTTGAGGTCCGCTGAAAGTGTGAGACCAAGGAGGCGTAGTGTTTTACTCTCTGGGAGGCAAGCCTGGTCCATGCTAATGGGAGGTAGGTGAGATTGTCGATGATGGTTAATTGACAGTAGCTTCGTTTTAGAAGCATTAAAATTTACTAGCCATTTCTTACCCCAGTCCAATATGGATTGGAGGTCTTTTTCAATCTCGGCTGCAAGTTTAGCTTTGACGCCTGCACCAGATTTTTGTTGGAGGCGAGAGTAAACTGTGGTGTCATCGGCGTACAAACCTATTTGGGTTCTTATGGAATCAGGGAGATCATTAATATATATCAGGAAGAGTGTAGGACCTAAGATGGAGCCTTGGGGGACACCTGCGTTTGTATGGTAGTTCTGAGAGGCATGTCCGTTTAATACCACTTTCATTGTGCGGTTAGAGAGGAATGACTGGATTAGTTCAAACAAATGTCCAGTTATACCATAGCTCCGCAGTTTACATAGAAGGCCAGCATGCCAAACTCTGTCGAACGCCTTAGATATATCCAATGCAACGGTTCGAGCTTCGCCATTCCTGTCGAGTGCCTGGTATATGTACTCGGTGATGGTCGTTAGCATATCAGCAGTAGACCTGGTGAAGCGGAAACCATATTGCTTGTCCGAGAGGAGCCTGTGTGCTGTGAGATGCTGAACCACCTCGGCGTTGATAATGGCTTCGAACACTTTGCCAAAGATCGGAAGAAGGCTGATAGGGCGGTAATTTGCAGGGTCAGAGGGTTCTCCAGAGTTTTTAAATATGGGAACTATAGAGGAAGATTTCCAACAGGCAGGAAAGCAGGAAGCAGATAGGCAGAGGTTGTAGAGCTTAGAAAGGATAGAGGAGAGTTCAGGGGCACATTTCTTTAAGACTATGGTTGGGATTCCGTCACCACCGCTCGCTTTGTGAGGGTCAAGTTTTAAGATTATCTTAGAGACAAGCGAAGGTGTAATGTGGACATCATTCAGTTGTGCCTCGGTTCTAGGTGAGAAATCGGGTGTAAAGACTCCAGACGAGTCCAGACTCGAATTGTTCGAGAATCTGCGGGTCTTCTCAACATGAAGTTCCAAAATGGATTGCTGTAATGTTGCAATATATCATTTAATATCATTATATATGTTCTTACTCTCCTTATTGATAGACATGTTAAAGACCAAAATCAGAAACAAAATATACACTTCTACAGAAAGTGTAACACCAAAATTCAAAGATATATTGGGATAGTGAAAGTTTCTTTCCCAAAACTAAGCAAAGTATTAAGAAACTGGAACATTTTGTTAGACAAAAAAAAAAAGTCTTAAACTGTTATGTAATATCAGTCCTCCTATATGCCAATGAATGCTGAACAGTTTCCTCACAGATGAAGAAGAGACTTGAAGCAACAGAAATGTGGTTCTACAGAAGGATGCTGAGAATATCATGGATTGAAC
This sequence comes from Ascarosepion bandense, assembly GCA_037127315.1. Taxonomy (NCBI): domain Eukaryota; kingdom Metazoa; phylum Mollusca; class Cephalopoda; order Sepiida; family Sepiidae; genus Ascarosepion; species Ascarosepion bandense. The sequence continues at coordinate 7,414,883 of JBBBDQ010001337.1, forward strand.
AGGTGAGTAATGACTAAGTTTTATAGAAAATGGAAATGAAAAGCATACATATAATTAGAATCAAGAAGAGAAAATTAAAATTTTTAAGGGAACATAATGAGGAAAGATGGCTTGGAAAATTTGACACTCACAGAACATATTGAAGGCAATAGAGATTGAGGAAAACAGCACATGACCTACCTAACAAGCTTGTGTAAATAGATGGCAGAACAAGATTTAGGAGAGACAAAGAAAATGACAAAATTTACTAAGAGTTACAAAAGGCATGAAATTGTGGAGAGCCATGGTTGCTGACATCCTGAAGGGGACATAATAAAAAGAAGATGAATGTAAAGTGACCTTTTAAAGCTGTGATATGCTTTTATCTTAAAGAGAGAAGGAAAAAAAATCCCCAAAAAAAAACAAAGCAAATACATGGGAGTTAAATCACGCATACAATGGATATGAATTGCTAAAGTTTTACAAACAATAAATGTGTAAAAATCATTCAGAGTTTAATACTGGATCCAGATATTGGTATCAAATTAGTTTTTGTAATTAGTCAAATCATCCAGAAATAGGCCATCTTGGAAAGTTGGAGATCTGCTTCATACTCAACATTAGTCAGACGATCAATTTCTGAATTCACACTTAATTCAGCAAAATAATTGCTTCTCTTCACACACACAGTAATCAGACATGGATCAAATACAAGAATTAGATTTAAGATTAATTAACCAAAGTTTCTGATTTGATTAAATTTGATCTCTGATCAGTTTTTCTTTTTGCAGGTGGAGGGATGATTTTTGTCAATCCGTGAGTTGAAAAAGAACGTGGTTTAATTTTGAAACCTTAATTAGTAAAATAGTGTGCTTTCTTGAATATAAAAAGAATACATATTCTTTAAAAATTTACTTAGAAAAAAAAAGACAAAACTTTTTAAAAATTTAAGTATTATCTAACAAAAAAAACAAAACATACAGATTGAGAGAAGCATTTCCATTTTAGGGCTGATGATTTCTGTTCTAAAATTGAGCAAATGTAAATTTGAAAAATTAATCTCAAGAAAAGGTTGTAAAAAGATACGTTTTACTTGTTAAATCTTGTTATTGCATTTTTTTGACATTTATATTTGAAATCTTTGGAAAGACTATATTTGCTGTCAAAAAACTAAAACAAGGTGTCATCAACCAATGTACAACAGTTGCAATCTAAAATAGCAACTAAACTTTTGCTCTGAATACGATAAAATTATACAAAAATTACAATTAAAACTAATCACAATTATAACTGTTGTTATAATCTTTATAGATACTATACTTTTTTTACCTTATAATCTATATATATAAAAGGCAATCTGTGAATCTGTGTGTGACTGTTCCCTATGCACACCTACATTTTTTAAGCTACGCCATTCAAACTTTCTAGGAACTCATATCTACAGGGAAGCCAGGTGGACACATACTTTTTGAGTTTAAGTTCAGCAATTTTCCCTTTAGCACTTTTTGGCCAATGGAGCCGATTGCTTACATTTGCTCCGGAAAACATCTAAAATCTAAGATGGTTGCTAGATTATGTCACAGAAATCAAATCATGCATGTCAAATGCGACTAAAATATTTTTTTTATTAAAAAGAAAAAATGAGCCTTTATATTCTTTTTCTCAAATTTAATATTTCATACTTCAGAAAGAAAAAAGCTTTTTTTTTCACTAAATATTTCAAGCAGGAAATCAACTGTCTGTAAATTGTGTGACATTAATGTAGGTTTTCCTCTAAAATTAAATGTCTACATTTTTAAATATTCTTCAAAAATTTCTGAACTGAGAGCGTAATAGTTTTTATATTTCTAATTTCAGTTAAAAAAAAAAATTTTTTATATTAAATTCATTTAGTCAATAAAAAATGTAAATATTTTATCCTGTAATTTTGAAACAAAAAACAAATGCAATGTTGTTGACAATGTCACACAAAACATCAAATCATGTTTACAAAAAACAAAAGACAATAGATTTTTTAATAGAATTTTTAAACAATTTTTAAACAACAATTTTTTATATAATTATTTTTTTTATACAACCGAGTTACTACTAAAATGTTCTAAGTTGCCTGGGCAATGCCGGGCTATGATGCTAGTTATATATAAATACATTCATTATACTAATAAGTAATATTTTACTGTATATTAAATCTAAGACAGAGCAAGATAGTAAATGCGTGGAGATAGATATTAAGCCATTAGCAAGTTATAGCAATCCTTTCTGTATAGATCACTAGGAAGTATAAGATGTAGTTAAAAAAAAGGAAAATTTCCATAGAAAAATAGCTTATTTTTCTGTATAAAATGCACCTGATTTTAGAGCAAAGAAAATGATCAAAACTTCTGAGTGAGTGAGAAAGAAAGGAAATTTTATCTACTTTTGTTATGCATAAGCATTACAAAAATATCAAAATCTGTTATTGGTTGTTTGTAAAACTTTCTAAATGAGTTTATTGTGAAACAGTCATTAATTGCCTTCCAGTAAAAATTGTCTTTAATGATTTTTGTTTTAAAATCATGCATCATTTAGTATTCATTTTATCAGAAATTAAACAATATTTTGATCTTTGAATGATTTCCAAACTAATGTTGGTGTCTAGAGTCAATGAAATCCAGAAAAATATGAAACGATATAGCTCTTAGAGAAACATTAAAGATTTATTTCTCTTTATGACAATATATATATATATATATATATATATATATATATATATATATATATGTTATCTCTCTGGTAAAGAAATAAATTCAGTTTGGCTATTCTGAATTCTTCTGTTTTAAGAGTCCTGGAAAAATAAGATTAAGTTTTAAACTAAAGTATAAGACATAGCAAATTTTTTGGACATGATTTTGAATGGGGGGAACCCCTGCATCTTATACACACTGAATTATGGTATCCCATATAGACATGTTTGGGTAGGAAAAGTTATCCATGAGAAATTATGCAAATGATTGGAATTTGAACATATACAAACCAGAAATTGTCCTTTAAAAAAAAAGTTAATTTAATCCAGATTAAAAAAAATCTTTTATACACTGATGTGCCAAAATATACAGGACCCTAGTATTGTGTAGGACCTTCTCTAACCTGGTGAAATGCAGCATAAATTCTACAGTTGGTTAGTATACCTGCTTGAATGATGTTGAGTCATACTATATTGATAACTGTCCATACCTCCCTGATATTTACAGGTGAATAGCCTTGCACACAAATAAATTTCTCCACCACACCTAATAAATACTTGATTAAACTCATGTCAGTCAAACACAGTGACCAAACCATTTATTAGAACTTTACAAAAGGCTCTACAAACCAATTCTAGACAACTTGGACCTCACAAAATGGTGCATTTTTCCAGCTGAAACAACCCATTATTGTTGGCATCAATGAATAGATGAAAATGATCCTAAAGCAATGCAGCATAACAATTGCTGGTCAATAACATATTCTTGTTGACCAGAAGACCCAACCTATGCTGTTTCAACCCCCACCCCCCTCCACCATTATGAAACCTCCATCAGCTTGCAGAGTGTCTTGTTGAGGCCCTGGCCCCATAGGATCTATATTATATCCAAGCACAACCATCAACTGGAAACAACTATAAGTCATTGGGTTATATAAAATGTTGCCAGGCTTCAGATTTCAATTAACATCATCATAAGTCTAGGTGAAGTCTTAAAGAAGAGTATTCTTCATCAAAGGATGTGCGTTGTGGTACAGTGGATATCGGCTCGGAATGAGAAACCAGGGAGCCGAGTTCAAATTCCAGTTGAATCCACTGTATTCACTTACGTGCAAATACCCTTGGGAAAGGTATTAATCCATCTCTTCCTTCCAGTTATGGGCTAAATAGCAGGACAGATTGAGTTCTATAGCCTTGGTCGGCAACCAGTCTATCGCAGAAAGCAATGGCAACCTACTGCGGGATAATCTTCTGCTCAGTCAGTCATGTCTCTTTCGAGACATGATCGCCCAAGCATGTATCACGCATGGCACTTAACTGACTGACTGATTCTTCATCAGATGTTATAGACTGGTGCTACTGGTTAAAAAAGAACTTGAAGACTTCTGACAGTAGCAATAACTAAAATGGATAGTACTGGTGAGATTTTCTATACTACCTTAAACAAAAGGAAACCCCCATTAATACTTGAAAAAGTAATAACAGTAGACTTGAGAAATTGTTTTAATAAAATGATATAAATTTCAATTGACAGCAATGCTGTTTGGTCAGTGAATTCTGAATGTTTCCGGTATGGAAATGGCTAATCTCAAGAGAGATTGCCATCATGTGTATTGCCATCTTCTTTATTGAATAAACTCAGTCAAATAAATTTTGGTTTGACTACAACAAAGAAATATAATTGACTTTTAATAACTGGACTATAGATAAGTTCCTGTAACCTGAGAAGTTTCATTGTTAAGGAGTGGGAACATCATTAAATGCATACTACATTTAACATTTTTTTTGAGCTATTGAGGAACTGGAGGGAAGAGATGGATTAATACCTTTCCCAAGGGTGTTCCCTTATATACATTAATAGTAATAAAAATGCTTTTTCCATACATCTCCAAACATACACATGTTTGCTTTAAAATTTTAGAGCTTCTTTGCATTTGAGACAATTCCCTTGCAGTTTTAGTCATCATCTTTGCGTACAGTACCTTATGAATAGGTTATTAGTAGTGATTATGCATTTTTGTTCAATAGTATTGGCTGTATTTAGACTTGGTGTACTTAATATATTATTTGCTGAATTCATTGAGGTTATTTAATATATTTTCTTAAATATATTTGGTGCTGGTGGTGGGGGGGAATTCTGAACCTGATTGAAATTTCTTCATTTTAATAGCCAAAACCAGTGTGAGTTTTAAGGTTCAAAGATATTTTATATTTACTGGAGAAGGAAGGAAACAAAAGAGGGTTCTTTGGTCAAAAAGTTTTAGGATCCCTGACCTAGTTTAAATAGAAAGTGGATCAACATATTTATGGGCATAGATAGTAATGAGAGCTTTCTATGCTGGTTCACCATGTTGAGGCTATAGTCACATAGATATTCATATTACAATACTCTATCTATAAGTAGCAACTTTGTTATATATTCTTTTACTACAGTATATAATTACATCCAGAAGTGTATTCACATTGATGAAATAATTGCTCAATGAAACAATGCAGAGCCAGCAGAATTTTAAAGAAAAAAAATATTGTTTTGAAAAGTCATGTGTGTGAAAACCCAAATGACAGGCAAAAATTTATTTTGATGAAGAGCGTAGTCAAAATCAAAGAATATAAAAATTTGAATTTAGTGAAAAAATGTATGGCAGAAGAATGTGTCAGACAAAACTCACCTATATAAGGAAAGGTGAGAAAGAGGCAAGAGATGAGATCAGATGACAAACGGATTGGGATAGGGATGGAAAGGAAACTGGATTGAGAAGAGAAGAAAACACATCAGTCAACTACCCTTGTATGCATGTGTGCTATCTCTGCAACCATACTCTACTCTACACCATGTCACCCAAGAAAAAGAATAAAAATGTAATTGGATATATATATATATATATATATATATATATATATATATATATGGTGTCTATTGTTTTATCAGTTGAAAATCATCATTTTGGTTTTCAATTTATTCTCATCAAATTGATAGACAACAGCCTGATTGGGCATAACAACTTCTGTCTGTTGTTTGGTGGATGTAGAACTGAGAGAATATAAGAGAAATTGAAACTGATTGATACATGAATGTCATTTTTTATGAAGCAACAACAGAACAGTTGTGTAAATTTCAGTAGAAAGAAACAACCATTGAATGTGTGTACATTTTTGTTTCATGTCCACAAAGTAATCTTACCAATCGTTAGCAGACCAAGTCAAGAAAATACACTTCTCTAAATAGATCCAGTATTATAACTAAAGAGACTATTTTGCATAATGGCAAGACCAAATTGTAGCAATCACTAATGCAAAGAAAGAATAATAGTCAATTATTCTCAAATAGTGGAATATACCATATTGTTAAATGCTTATTCTTTACTGAAGAATAACAAATTAAAGAACAGTAGTACAATAACAGTTGATATCTTTCAAGTCATTAGAAGTTTTTTCAAATGACTTGAAATTTATGATCAAGTTCTGATACTTGATGAGTACTATTTTTGAGGCCTCTGATTACTTGTACTATTTCTACCAGATTTGATATGGAATTGCGTGCTTTTAGTGCATTATCAACAAATTCATTATCAATTCTTTCTGACACATTTGTTTACCTGGATAGCGTAATTGTTTGTGGTGGAAAAGTAAGAATAAACATGACATTGACTTGAGGAGATTTACTAAGGTTGTTGAGAAGTTTAACTTGACCCGATAAGTGCACATTGTCTGTGATTTCCATTAAACTCTGGGTAATGACATTTATGAAAGTAAAATTAAACCTGATCCTGAAAGAATTCAGCCAATAGAAGAACTTCTTCTTCAGCATATGAACTTCCGTCATTGAGCTATAGGATATTTTCTGATGCTATTCCTACTGGAATTGACAATTACTTGGAAAAGATCGCTTCTCTTATACAAGTTAAGACATTTCTATTACCCAAAAGGGTTGAAAAGGTATTCAAATGCTTGAAATTTGAGAAAGAAAATGCTGTGGTACACTCTATTGATTAAACAATTCTCTTTGTACAGATAGATGCATCTGGTCCCACTTTTGTTGCTACTTTAAATCAAGCTGGAAGACCAGTGGCTTTTTTTTTCAAGGACATTAAAGGATGGCGAACAAAAACACAACAATAGAAAAGGAGGCAAATGCTACAATCAAGGCTTTGAACAGATGCAGACACTAGTTCACGTGAATATTGCTTTACTCCTCTTACTGATCAGAAATCAGTGGCATTCATATTTGATTCTAAACAGTCAATGAAAATTTAAAAATGATAAAATGAAGAGTATTAAGATGGCTTGCTTCAGTTTTTGATAAATAACCTCTCTGAGAAGTTTTGATTGTGTTTTATGGCTCGTCAACCTTTTGTAGGTTATTTGAAGCCAGAAATTATTTTTAGATTGTAAAAAGTTTTTGAAGATAATAGTGATTTACTGATACAAATTCTTGTAATTAACTCATAGCAAGAGAAAGATGAAATGGATTCAAAACCTTCCCAAAGGTATTTATCTGCAAGCAAATATAACAAACTCTACAGGAATTGGAACTCAGCTGTACAATTTCAAATTCTAATTCTTTGATTTGGAAATCAGAGAACTGTGTTCCAATTCTGAACTGTTATCCATTAAACCACCCACACACCCAAGCTTACAACACAATGTATTCCTAAGTGATCACCCATCTAGGTACTGACCAGACTCAACATTGCTTAACTTTGATGATTGTAATTACTGTAAATGCACTTGTCTGGGGCATACTGTTTTGCTAAGTTTTGATGCAGTTATTAATTTGCACATACAAATTATTCAGATATTACATGAATGCTATTGTTTGTTTGAGCAAGGAACCTCCCAAGAGTGGTATGTTCTTGTTAAGTACATAATGAGTTTCAACTTTTTACACAGTAATGTATTAAACAGGTTTCATTATGAAGGTATAAATTTGAACAACATAACTGTATCATTTGAGATACTCAGTTTTGATTTTAAAAGTCATTTGCCATCAACTTCAACTAACCAATATTTACTTTAATAGATTTGTTTTATCAGTTTTTTTTCACTTTTGTTTGCCTCGATCAAAGTTCTTTGCCCATTGACTCCTGTTACTCTTTTTTCTTTGTTGTATCTTGATAACCATTTGATAAAAAGAAAAAAAAAGCTTATTTTACTTTTTACTAATAGATAAGTTTAGGAATTGTTATTATAGAAATAGTAAATGCATCTGAAGTAAAATGTATTTTGAAGTAAAACTAATTCAATGAAAATAAACTTGTATTTGAGAACTAAATTCAATGGAACATTTATATACACTATATACCCACTCAGTTTTTATTCACCTTTTACAATAAAAAATTCCAACAGAGTAAAAAGGATGCAAACTTACATTGATTGATATTAATTTCTGTGAGTTGTTTTTGTATTTTCTGTATTTTGAGATGGGGTAGATTACTGTAGAAATTCCAATTCTTACTTGTAAAAACTGTTCTAAAGTGAAACTGCTCTATGAACTGCTAAAATATTAATGCGGACCCCCAATGTGCTATTTATCTGTGTGAATCCTAGTAATGGTTCATATGGGCCCTGATTGAGAACCACTAGTCTAAATGGTAATATTAGCCATTTCTCTACAAGGAAACATTTGACATTCATTCACCGAGCAGCCAGTGATGTTTTTGGTTGAAATTTTAAAATATTTTCCTTAAATAATTTTTTCAAGAAAATAAGTTTCTCAGATCCAGTAGCTGTTATTGCTCTTTCCAGTATTGATGGGGGTTTTCTTCCTAACTTTTTATTTGAAGTAGTGTTGAACATCAGATGAAATCTCAAACAGAAATTCTGTGCTTCAATCAGTTATCTAATATCTATGGCATGTTAATATTTGTACATTTATGTAGAAGTACTTCATTCATGTCAACAGATGGGAGAAACTATACATAGCTTTTGAATTTCCACAAGCTGGACCTCTCCTTAGAAGCACCAAAGCAATGGCCAATATGGATGGTATAATGGCAGGCAGTAACCATTGCACTCAAATTACAACACTTGCCTAGGATTCAGCAAAAGCTTGTACTGCAGAATACAAGAGTATAAGTGTTAAATGTTGAATTCTGATGTTTACACTTGTACAATTATATAATTTCTAATGTTGACTGACTAGAACATACTTCATTCCAACATAATGGTTTTCACCTGGATCTGTACATCTGTTGTGTCATGTCAGATAAAGTACAATGCAATTGTTAAGAAGTGGAACTCCTTGTGACAAAATAAAGCAAGTGCAGAAATTTACTTATCTGGAAAGTCTTATAACAAATGAAGGAAGCTGAGAATACCGTAGATGGAATATACGAGCAATGAGGGTATTTCAAGGAAAACTAAAACAAAAAGAAGGCTTATACATAGAATGAGAAAGTGATAGTTAATATTTCTGGGATATGTAAAGAGAGCTTGGAGAATTTGACACTCACAAGTTGGAAAGTCTAACTGCATGGTAGAACAGGGACAAGGAAACTTAGTAATGAGAGCAAACATTGGTTAGAGCTACAAAATATAAGAAGTTGTGGAGAGCCATGATTGCTCATATCCTGAAGATAAAAGATAACTGTATTTGGCTTATTCTTTTACATGTATTAAATTGGAGTTTTGAGTTCTTGTTTAATTTCATGCTATTTTGTAATAACACTTGTGGTTATTCAGTGCAAGATTACTCATATCATGGCTGATAAGTCTATATATATTTCCCTGCTTTCTTCTGTGAAGTTGATAGGCTTTGTTTCTTATTGAATGGCTATACAGATTGCCATCATATATATTGTATGTTCTTTGTGGAATAAAATCCAAGAAAGTAAAGTGGGTTATACGACAATAAGCAAATAAAAAAGAAAAATTGTCATCATACTCTTCATGGGTGCTTCCTTTCAGTGTAATGAAAGCAAGCTTGTTTTTAAGATTATTATTACGAAGCAACAAATTCAGTTCTCCCAGGTGACCATTGCTTGTGCTCCTGTGCCCTAACTAAGTTAAGTTTAGGAAATAATATAATGCATTTAGTGTCACTTGAGATTCAGACATGAATTATTTGAAAGTAGTAGTAGTAGTACTACAACTGCTAAATATTGTATATGTCAGCATACAAGGCAAGATGTTGAAGGTTCTTGGCATGGCCAACTTTTCAAAATCTGACAAATTATGAAACATTAGTTTTTTCTTCATTATTTTTCTCACCAAAAACTTTTCAATTCACGGTGTGATGAATAAATTGTTGTTTAAACTTTGCAAAAATTCAAGTGTCACTGATGTCTCATTTTAACAGATATATTTACCAGAACTACACAAAAATATCTTGAAACACAAAAGAGTAAATTTATTGAATAAAATTTCCATAGCCTTCAACCATCATCTCCAGATGACTTCAAAATGTTCTGCAACTCTTGTGAATAGTCTCCATATTTGAGTTGGTGAATGCTACCATAATCCTTGCTTTCAGTTCAGTATTACAAGGAGTTTTGTTGATCTCTCGCTCAACTGCACCCCCACACATAATGATCAAGGGGGTTGTAGTCTGGGGAGTTGGTTGTCCAGGTATAGGGAGTGGTGTGATTTCAAAAATTGTCTGACAGCCATGTCTGGGTTCTTCTGCTTGTGTAGCATGGTGCTGAATCCTGTTGCCTGACATAGGTTCTTCCAGCAGCTACCCTCTTAACCCGGGACAGCACTACCTTCTCAACACACTTGATGTAGGTCTCTGTTTTGAGCTTGAACCCCTCACCAACAGATTAAGGAGTTCTTTTCTGATCAAGCTGATCGTAATCATCATTAGACTCTTCCTACTCTATCACGATTCTGAGACCTTGTGGGAAGATGAATGGAAGCATAACATCACTATCACTAGGGGTCACTCCAAAGACCTTCATAATCACCATTAGATTCATCCATCCCTTTCTGATTCTTCTGCACTGTCCTCAGATTGGCACCCAAACACTGAAATTTTCATAGTGGGACTTCTGGTATAAATGCCAAAAAGTACAGTATGCTGCTTCCAAATTTCTAATGGAGTGAATTGCATCATGGTGATTTTTTTCATGCCTGTCTGACCCTACTATATTGTGTAGTTAACAAAAACCAAAAGCAGACAACAAATATGTGCTAAATTAAAACTATAAAATTGTGACAATTTACCCATGGCATTCTGTATTATAAATATGTTGTTTCATATAGTCAATAATGAAAACGTCTAGATAAATTTCTCTTCTTGTTTTTAAGTCATTATTTTTTATTTTACATTACTGTTTATGTTATTATTAAAAATGAAATGTATAGAAACTATTTTAAAATAATAAAGAGTGCAAAACAGACAAACTGATAAAAGCCAAAAGAACTGTTAAATAAGAACAGACAATATACAAGATTCTTTTGGATCTTTAAGAATGGTTTGAATAGTTAACTTGTAAATGATAGAGAGAGAAAAAAACAGTACCCATATCAATACTTTATAAATTATAAAATTTGTAACTTTCTGTTAACTCCAGAATAATCAAGGCTTCAGGAGCTTTTTTTTTTTTTTATAAAGAGACTAGAACAATAAAGAATTGAAATGCTGCTAAACAATAGAAAAATAGTATTAAAATTCTAAGGAAATTTGGCCTAAAGATTCATTTAAAAATTCAGATTAAAAGAATTATAACAAAAATCAATAATCATAAAAACACTGATAATAATCCAGATAAAAGTGAATCAGTCAAGACAGTGCCTGTCTTGACTGATTCACTTTGAAAACTAAAATATGGTTATGTATGTGTAGAAAGAACAGCAGCAGATTAAATTTGAATATATTACAAATTAAAAGCACTGAATTAAAAAAAATATATATTAATTTTCATGCCTGTTACAGAATCATGAAACTGCAACATAAAGTTACTGTTTATATCCATTTCATTGTGATATGCGCTCAGTAGATAATCAATTTTCCCAGGCTGTTTTTGGTTTCTTTCCAATGATGCAATTCATAATCACGTTGTTTATGTTAATCTTTGTGAGTTTTCTAAAAATGAGCAATTTCAACATTTATACTCAAGCCTATTTATATTTTTAAAAAAGTGATATTCTTGTTTATTTAGTTTTCAACAAACATATGCAAAACCAGGAAAAGCAACGGACGCTAGCGAAACCAGAAAAAGCAACAGACGCTAGCGAAACCAGGAAAAGCAACAGACACTTGCAAAACCAGGAAAAGCAACAGACACTTGCAAAACCAGGAAAAGCAACAGACACTTGCAAAACCAGGAAAAGCAACAGACACTTGCAAAACCAGGAAAAGCAACAGACACTTGCAAAACCAGGAAAAGCAACAGACACTTGCAAAACCAGGAAAAGCAACAGACACTTGCGAAACCAGGAAAAGCAACAGACCCTTGCAAAACCAGGAAAAGCAACAGACACTTGCAAAACCAAGAAGAGCAACGGACACTTGAGAAACCAAGAAAAGCAACAAACACTTGAGAAAACAGAAAAAGCAACGGACACTTGAGAAATCAGGAAAAGTGACAATCACTTGCAAAACCAGCATAAGCAAAAAACATTTATGAAACCAGGATAAGCATTAAACACCTGTAAATCAACGAAGGGTACCTGAATTGCAGCATAACCGAATAGATGTTATGTAGGAAAAATTTACTTCTTAAACTTGAGTAAAAACTTATAATAATAAGACTTATCTCAATAGCACATCATTTTCTACTTATTATTGTAATTAAAAGATGCCAATATAACCTCTACTGTAAAATGGAAAAAAAAAAAAACAGAACTTGCAAATCTTTACAAGAGGTATGTTTTTTATGTTTACAGGAAAAATGAAAAGTTATCAAATTCATAAAACTAAACTTGCTGAATAAACATAGTGAAGTAACTTCCATTAATCATCATTGTCTAAAATACACCTGAAAGCATAGTTAATTTTTCCTAATATAACTAGACATCTATAATCTATTCCCGAGCATAAAATGATTGATTCTCCCATCTTCTGATAATGAATGTGTTTTGGCTTAATGAATAGATCACCCACTAATCAACTACATATGTTTGTTTGATCTGCAGTGTATTAAAAAAAAAATTTCTTGTTTTTGTCTCTTGTTCACTACTTTAAGTGAAAAATAACTTTTAAAAAATCCTGTAACTGTTAGGTGATAACTTTTCAGACTTGCTAAATGCTACATATGTATTATTTAATTTATTTCATCACTGTCACAGAAAACGTCTGAATTTCAAGTCATTTCAAGCCTATATCCCCCTTTACCCTAACAATCAAATTTCTCCTATCTATCATGACCTGAATTTCTATTGGTTCACTAAGACAAACCCTCTAATAATCCCCCACCACTTAATTGTCTGGATATGGTAAAATTGTGTTGTTTTTAAGATTCTATATATAAGAATTCCTAACAGAAAAAATATTTCACTGTCTGACAAGGTGCTAGTAAGATAGTACCGAAATAATGGCTCATGCTGCAGTAAACTATGTTTTATTATAAACTTATATATATATATATATATATATATATATATATATATATATATATATGACCTATTTAGCAGCTTAGAGCATATACATTTATTTAAAATAAATAAATAAAACAATATACAAATATTACACTTTTTCAAAAATACTGTAATTATGACTGAATCAGGGAAAGACCAACACTTAAAATAGCCATTTGTGCTTGGAACAATTTCCATGAAATCAAATTCCACAAACAATTTTCTTATAGATTCTGAACTTCCTCCTTTCTCTCTCTCTCTCTCTCTCTCACACACACACACACACACACACACACACACACACACACACGCACGCACACGCACACACATATATATTGCCCTACGTCTATGGCACAACTTGGAGTTTCATGCATTATGCAATCATATAAAGTTGTTGAAAATTTACTTATTGCTAGAGTTGGTACTTAACCAAGATTGAATGGATTTGTGTAGGCTGTTGGTGATTCTCTGGCAGGTTGATTTGATTCCCTATAGATGTATGTATGGTTATATGAGTCCTTAGTGTACAGTTTGTACAGACCATTGCTCTGATTGAAGGTAATGTCTAAGAAATTTATGATTTTAGCATTAGTTATGGTGGTAACGTTAATATTTAATTTATTATCTACATGTAATATTTGAATATTTAAATTTTTCTGTTTTATGATTTATGCCCCTTTGAATTCTTCTGCCTGCATTTTATTATTTTTAATATTTTTTAGTGTGTATTTAAATTTAAATTTGCATCTATATGTAAGTTTAGAATATTTAAATTTTTAATCTTGTTATTAAAAAAAGCAGTAACTTAACTTTATAAGATTTAATTCCTATGAATATCTAGTGAATGTAAATTCAAATCTGTTAAACCATCAGTTTAAAATATGCACTTGATGATTGCATAGCGCATGAAACTCTGAGTCATGCCATAGACGCAGGATATATATATATATATATATATATATATATATATATATAATACAGTTCTGTTCATACAGTGAGCATCGTTTTATTAATACCTGAATAATAATACTATACATATGTGCAATGTGCACCCTCATATGTATATTTATTAATTCACGTCACTATATATATATGCATGTACACACTTATATAAGTATTTTTCTGGTGTTAATAAAACAATGCTCAATGTAATATAACAGAGATAAAAAGTATATATTAATTAATATATATATATATATATATATATATATATATATATGACATTGTATATCTATAGCATGACATGAAGTTTATGCACTATGCAATCATCAGGTACATATTATGACCTGTCCATTCAGTGATTTCAGAAAAGTCAGTTCATAATATGCACCTGATGTCATGCTATAGACATAGGAGAATACAACAGACAGATATGTGTGTATTATATATATATATATATATATATATATATATATATATATATATATAAGGGAAAATTAAGCTCTTGAGTTTTGAGAGAACAACCATTAGTCTCCTAGAATGCGTGCGTTTTTTTTAATGGAATTAAATTGTGAATGTTTAGGATCTTTTTTGTTTTTTTTAACTTAGTAGATTTGAAAGTTTTTCAAATGATAATGTGAGTTGGTTTTTTCAGTTCTCTTGAACAATTCTTTAGAAGGTGATAAAAAAAAAACTTTTGCTTTTTTTTTTTTCCTCAATTTAACAATTTTATTAAAATCACTGTCTAGAAATTTAGAAATCCAAACCACAGAACACGACAAACTGTGTCTTGTTAAACTGACTGCAATAAAATTGCTTCTTCTGGAGTAATGTTCCATTTTCAATTTTCAAACCAATCAATTAGAAGCAAAGTGTCTGCTAAAAAATATTCAAGATGATTATTGTGCATACAGATATGTATATGTGAGAGATTGCGATAATGTTCTTTGTCTGACCTAGTTCGCAAAATCTGATGGAATGATGAGTTTTTTTTTTGTCTTTTCGTTGAAACACATTTTGGGTCAATCAGAACGTTTCAGCACTTTCTCTCTCTCATGCAGTGTGTGTGTGTGTGTGTGTGTGTGTGTGTGTGAAAGCAAGCTGGTTACCTCTCTAATTTGTTTCCAAAAGTTATGGAGTGACTTGTTTCAATAGTTTTATCATTATTATTAGTAGTCATATTATAATTTGATTAAGAAAATTTATTAGATGGCATTAAAATAATTCTGGCATCATAGATTTATTTTAAGTTAATTTGTTTGTTGAATTTTTTCCTGATGCAGACCTAAAATATGAAGTGTCCAAAAACAAGGAAATAAACAAAATAAGTGAATAAGAGAGAAAGAAGACAGTTCAGAATTGGGATACTTTGAAAGAAATTGATATTTACAATAAAGATGGAATGATTGAATAAAAGGAAGGGTGAAAATGAATAACCTATAAAAAATAGGGAATTGTGTTGATAAGAGAAAAAGAAGAGATGGTCGAAAGAAAAAGTAATAGGGACAAATATGAGTGAGAAAAGAAAAAAGTGTGAATAAAGTGAGATAGAAAATGGTAGAGTACACAAAAAGTAGAGAGAAAGATAGAAAGAGTAAAAGTCAAAGTAAGTAGAACAGATGACGAAGTAGGGAAAAAGAAGGAAATATAGAAAAAACAGACAGAAGTGTATACAGTAATTGAAGAAAGATGTGTATTAAGAGAGATGAAGTTACTTTACAGAAAGAAAGAGGTATAAGAAGATACAAACAGACAATAAGATGGATATGAAAAAAAAGAAAAAAGAAAGAGAACAGTAGAAAACTAAAAGAGGGAAGATATTGGAAAGAAAGATAGTAATGATATGAATGGTGACTAGAAGGGAACCAAAGATGCTAAAGATACAGGAGTAAAGGGAGAGAAAGAGATAAAGACATTAGTAATGAAAGAGAGAATGGGAAAAGAAAGAACAATGCATGAGAGAGAGAGAGAGATCCATAAAGAAGTTTCCTGGTCATTCATCAAGAACATTTTATCTGCTCAGAGCTTTTTTGATATATGACATCAATAATTGAGAAACTTTCCCAAGGGAACTGATCAATTTCTTAACTCCAACCTCTTTAATTTCTTGCTTACTGGACAATAGTGTTATCAGTCAAGTGGTCAATACTTGAATTAGCCCAAAGCATAATAATGGAACTTTAAAAAAATGTTCTATAGTCTTTTAACATATTTTATAACTCAACAAATTTATATTAAGTAATCATACTGAAATTTCTGAGACATGTAATGAGGAAGGAGGGCCTGCAGAATCTGATACTCACAGGACAAACAGAAAGAAAGATGGACATTAGAAAGCAACATGTGACATACTTAATGGGCTTGAGCAAATGGATGGCAGAGTAGAATTTGGGAGAGGTAACAAGAGGAAGGGTGTTAAGAGCTACAAGGGATAGGGAGATGTGGAGGGCCATGATAGTTTATGTAACCGATCTTGACTTGGCATCTCAATTTCACTCACTTTCTCATCTACATTACATGGCTTCCCTCTGTCTTTTCTACAAATATTTTCATGGCAACTGCTCTTTCAAAGTTTTTTTTTTTCCTGGTGCCTTGTTCACATGAATTTAAGCGTGCTACTAGATTGGCATCTAGGTCCCACCCTTTTGCTGTTGAAATAGTTAAATGTAACCACCACTTCTACTCCAGGGACACGGCACAAAGAAGAAGATTAAGAATTCCCATTGCTGCAAAATGTTAAACTTATAAAAATTATACTTTGATTTAGAATGAGAAAATATATAACACACTATTTAAAAATTTCTGAAAATGAATCTAAAATATTAAAAAATTCAGAATGCTTCTTGTAAAAAGAAACGTTTCCTTGGTTGTTCATCTAATAATTACAATAAAACTTTGGACATATTAACCAAACACGGTACAATTGTACCACTAATAAAAATATGCATATTTTCAGTGTTTTGGTACTTTCTGATAGAAAAGGTTAATGTTGTTAAAGAATTTTGCCCATCAACTACATTTTCTATAGAATATTTTTTCCATAATATTTTTCAATAATGCCAGCATTATTTTGAACATATATTTTCAATAGTTTTTAAAGAAACATTATTAACTCATAATATTTAAAGGGTTACTAAAAGTATAATAATACAAGTGAAACCAGCTAAATTAACTTGAAAGAAGTGACATGGAGTTGTATTCATTTCTTGAAGGAAATAATCATGAAGATTTTCATCCATAATATTCAATTTGATAAACATTTTTCACATTTCTTGTTTTGATATGAACCAGGAAAAAATCATATATATATCGATATATATAGGCACATAATGCAGTGGTTAAATTGTCACCATTTTATATTTTTATATGTGCATTTTTTTGTTTTCTCAACTGCACAGTATAGTAGGGTCAGTTGGGCACTATCTGCAAGAAAAAGGGCATCATGAAGCAATTTACTCTGCCATAAATTTGGAAAATGTCTGCTGCACTACTTAGCTTTCATATTGGCAGCTCCAATATGAATGTTTCAGAGTCTGAGTGTCAATCTTAGGACAGTGCAGAAGATTGGGAAAGAGTCGAGTGGGTCTGTTGGTGATTACAAAGGTAAGGCAACTTGGAAAACTCATTTTGTTAAGAGAAGAATTCTCAAATTTGTTGGCGAGGGCCTTAGACTCAAAACAGAGGCCGATATCAAGTGCCTTGAGGAGGTAGTGCTGCCCTGGGTCAAGAGAGCGGCTACTGCAAGATCCTATGTCTAGCACCAGGACTCTGCACCATGCTACACAAACAGGAAAACTCAGTCATGGCTGTCAGACAATTTCTGCAATCACACCACCCTTTATATCTGGCCACCTAACTCCCCAAACTGCAAGCCGAGAGATCAACAAAACTCTATGTAACACCAAAGATGAACTGAAGGCAAGAATTATGGCAGCATTTTCTAACTCAAACAAGGAGATCATCCAGAAGAGTTGCAGGAGATTCCAAAGTTGTCTGGCAGCCAGGATTGAAGCTATTAGTGATTTTATTGAATAACTTAACTCAAAATATTTTTGTGTAATTTTAGTAAATATATCTGTTAAAATGAAATAGAGTTATTTTCATTCATAATTTAGACTACAATTTATCTATAGCACTGTGTGTGTATTATATATGTAAAAAAATCTCTGTTGAGCTTTCTTCACTAAAATCATAGCAAAATATATGCAAACACACTTTGTAGGACACATGGAAAGCAAAGCAATCTCATGATTGAGCTATTGGTCTAGACAGTTAGCCATGGAGAAAGATGAGTTGGTCACCCAGAAACTACCTCTGATGACCAGCTATGTTATAACACAGGATGCCACCCTCATAACCTTCTGACCTTGATGCAGGACCATATTGGTTAGCATAATAGACTCATGAGTATCTAAGCTAACTTAACTGAATTTAAAAAAAAAAAAAGAAGAAACTACCTAAAACTTGAATTTGAGTTTTGGTTAATGGCATATCAACCTCTGTGGGTTATTTAATGCCAAAAGGGTAGGGTTTCAAGATATTTTCATAATGTTAGGTTATAGTGGGAAGATTGATTTAATCAGATTTTAATGAAAAAATTTTTTTTTTATTTTAGAAAACTGAAGATATCTTCTAGTTTTGTATTTAAAAATGTATAATAATAATACATTTAATAATGGTAATAATTTTTTTCTTCAAAAATGTATTATGGCAATAATCTATTTTTTTTTTAATGTCTTATAGTAATAATCTTTTTCCTTAAAAAATGTATTGTTGGTAATATTTTCCCTTCAAAAATTAATATTTTTTGATAAAAGTCTATTTTTATACTTTCATAGTATTTTGACCCCAGTTTGGGGTTAATTATTTGCTCATAGCTGGGACCCTAACAGGTGCTACCACTCTGAGTCAGGCTGGACCTGGGAACATCAGCAATTACGAGGTGATTTTTTGCTCTCCACAACCTCCCAATCATAGGCCTTGCAGTCAAATGCAGTTTACCGTCATACCCAGGACCCCCTAAAACTTGAAGAATACATGAAAAACTAATTTAGTCATGATTTTTGCTTGTAGCCTTTGTGTTTTTATTTTATACAGCCTTCAAAGGAAATGATTGGTGTGAGGATAGGTATTTAACCATGGTCTAATACTCTGAACTTTTAGTGATACATTGTGTATGCGTGTGAGAGAATGAATTTGAGTTATATGTTTGTATATTTCATTTTGCTAAGACAGATGTTAATTACCATAAAGTTTTAACCAAAAATGCATTCATCATCTACTTCTCTAACTGCAAAAAAAATGATTGCAAATCTTGGAGGCCATTTATAAAGAAGACAACCTATTATTAATAAATTTTTTTACTCTATGTGTTCACAAAGTAAAATGCCTTTAAACATTAAATTCATATTTGCCATCTGAAAATTTTTTCCTAGCCATAACACAAGAAGGCACATTCATTTTAAATTTCAAACTGACAAAACAAACAACATACTGGCTATTTGTGGATTTTCAATCTTCTTTACTTGAAAATTGGGTTGAATCGAGGCTGTTGCTATATTACCTGACATTACATGATATATATCATGGTAATATATAGCGACGGCCTCGGTTGAATGGACAAAGGATATCAACATTTAATTTCAGCAAGTCCTTTTCTACAGAATGTGAATAATTCTTAATTTGGCACTAGGAAAAATTCATCTAAAAGGTTCAATAGACATTGTTTGTTTTATTTAATAGAGCATCTTTAAAGATTTATATGCATTATTGGAGTAGATAGACTGAACTATCGCCTGGTTCACACTCCACCCACATCTATTGAACAGGTGTGAGGCTCATCCCTTGTTCCCTGTTTAGGATGTGGTTTCCGGCTTTCTCTTTTCCAATCTTTTCACTTTTCCTATTTTTTTTTCAATTAGACTATATAGACTGAACTATCGCCTGGTTCACACTCCACCCATGTCTATTGAACAGGTGTAGAGGCTCATCCCTTGTTCCCTGTTTAGGATGTGGTTTCTGGCTTTCTCTTTTCCAATCTTTTCACTTTTCCTTATTTTTGTTTTTTTTTTCAATTGGCATAGATAGACTGAACTATCGCCTGGTTCACACTCCACCCACGTCTATTGAACAGGTGTAGAGGCTCATCCCTTGTTCCCTGTTTAGGATGTGGTTTCCGGCTTTCTCTTTTCCAATCTTTTCACTCTTACATAGGCCCCTGCACACCAGTGGCTTTATCGCCTTGCTCGGGGTGATATGATTAAAAAAAATAAATAAATAATAGCTCTCATAAAAAGTTTATAAATGCCAACACTTTGACAAATTCATAGATATTCTGATACCATTAATGCCAACAAATTACTTAACACTGTTGTAGACAAATGTTCAATCCATACCTGTACTGTCTACTACAACATATCACACCAAAAATAATTTCTACTTTTCAACAACTTTAGGTAAATCTTCAGTCACAAACAAACAATATATTATCTTCACTTAATAATATTTTTCAAATTTTTTGTACATTTGCTAAAACTAAAAGATGGATGGTGCTGTATATAGAATTCCTTTGTTATATATCTGCTGTTGGTAACATGTTTTGGATGATTTTTAAATGAGCTTTTTTTCTGGTGTCTTGTCCATGTGAATTTAAGTGCACAAGTAGACTGGCATCTAGGCTTCACCCTTTTATCATTGAAATAGTTAAATGCAACTGCCACTTCTATGCTTTAGTCTACTAAGCAATTATCTCATAGGCCAGTTCGAAATCTAGAACTTGGAACCTTAAACTTTATGTTCTTACTGTCAGCTGTCAAGCCTCAGCTCTTTTGTCACAATTTTCTTGCTAAAGCTGAAGCCTTGCTGTGAAGCTTTGTTCTTTCTGCTATCATTTTTATTTCTTTGCTTCTTTGGTCATTAATGTCTACTGGATCAATCAATTTTTAATGATGTTAATGACCATTTCTTTTATTTCTCCCATAAGTTTTTTTTTTTTTAACATGAAGAAGGATGTTTTCTTTTTTCTTTAATCACAGAAAAACAAAAGTTGAAGAATGAACTATCAGAAATTGGTTAACAATATCTGAACAATATTGGGTTTGTTAATGACACTTCTCACAATTACAAACAATGGATGATGGGGGTCTGAAATCTTTATATGCAAATTTTAGATTTGTGTTTCTCTTAAAGAATCAAGAAATTATAGTAAACTTGGAAAAGCAAAAAAACACAAACAAAAAACACATAAGCAAGGTACAGAATCAAAAGTTTCAGCTGATTTAATAAAAATTTACAAAAGAAACTGCATTAAAAAGACATTATACACAAATTTTGATGAGCAACTATGTTAAAGACGCAACAGAAGTGATGGAACTGAATGCATTTCTTGTGTATCAAAAACACAAAGGACATGGCTGACAGTTCCGCTCTGGACTTAAACTGAAATCTTCTCAAAATAGGATTAAATGACATAAGTGAAAAGAAGACTGACGTTTTCCTTTGAGGGACATTGCAATATCTGAAGTTGACTAGATTAGAAATTTCTGCAAGAAAAAAGAGAATAAACAATGTAATAAGAAAAGTTTATCTTGAATGCATAATCATAATGCATAGCTCAACAGAAGTCTCTTCATTTTGGCGTAGTGGTTAGGAAGCTAGCCTTGAAGACTTATGATGAGTGAATTTAATAATCTTCTATCCAATGAAGGTAAGTTTCTTATTATGAAGTCCAGAATAGAAAGGTGCAAGTGGAGAGAAAAATAGAGTAGGTTGGAAAAAAGTCTAGAATAGAAGTGAAGGTGATAAAAAAAAGGTAAGTTAACCCCCCCCTACACACACACACAAATAAAAAAAACAATGAAAGTGTGGGTTGGAATAAAAGAGTAGGTTGTGATAAAAAGTAACTTGGTTTGGGAGAAAAAAAAAGGCAAAGGCCAAGGGTAAGTTGGAATAAAGTCCAGAATAGAAGAGATTAGAATAAAAGGGTAGGTTGAGGGGGTGGGTAGAAAAAATGAAAAATGCTGGAAAATTTATTCAAAACTAATTTGTTTTCAGAACAGAAAAATGAGGGAAAAGAGGTTGGAATAAAGAAACAGTTTGAAATAAACCGATTAAAAAAACAGAAAATAATATAAATGGTGTATTGGTGTGGGGTGTGGAGTAACAGTGGGTAAGTCAGGAAGAAGAAAAAAATAAAAATTTAAAATGCTAGCAAGGATTGTCTGTTTTGGACATGAGAGTAAATAAATGTATAGCTCAAGAGAGTTTATATTTGCCTAGTCTGGTATAAGGCTTCAGTTGTTGGAGCCCTAAATTTAGATCAAATTTGCTAGCAAGCTATCACTTGGTGTTTCCTTGCTTATTCTGACAAAGCTATAACAAAGAAAGCAGTCAGGGTCAAACTCACTAACCAAGGCTTGGGAAATGAGTTTGTTATTCTTTGCCAGGTTCCGAAATTTAAATACCTGAGAAGTGTCCTAACAAAAAATGGAAAGTGCAACACTGAGATCTGAAGGCATATTGACATGTCTAAGGTTGCATTCCAAAGGCTGAGTAAAGTATTGAGAGACAGGAAGATTTCATTGGAAACAAAGATAAGAGTACTGAACTGTTATGTGATACCTGTCCTCCTATATGGCAGAAAATGCTGGATAATCTCCTCAAAGATGAAGGAGGGACTCAAAGCAACAGAAATGTGGTTCTACAGAAAGATACTGAGAATACCATGGACCAAACATGTGAGCAATGACAAGGTTTTTGAGACATACTTAGGATCAAGAAGAGACAGCTGAGGTTTCTCAGACACATCATGAGGAAGGAAAGCTTGGAGAATCTGATACTCACAGGATGGATAGAGGAAAAGAGAAGCAGGGAAAATCAGTGTGAGACGTACTTGATAGGCTTGAGCAAGTGATTTGAAGAAATGGGGTTTGGGAGAGATACTAAGAAGAAAAAGTTAAGAGCGACAAGGGATAGGAGCAAGTGGAAGTCCATGATCGCCTACGTTCTGAAGGGAAATAGCACATAACGAAGGGGTTGTTGTTTTTGTTTAATAGCAATCATTCCATACCTTAATCTGGTATGTGATCATGAGAATGAAGCATTCTGCCAGTTTGAACTTCATTTTTATGAGACCAGGTTGTTAAACCTCACCATATTTTATTGCAGGGATTCAATATTGTAAGAGTCTTATTTGGATTGCTTCATATTCAATAATATTCTAACAATTTACTTCTGAAGAAAATTATTTTCTTTTTTTCTCTCTCTTTACTAGGATCTTTTCAAAGTAATATAGGAAACTGAATAAGCATAATTTGGCTGACTCATTTTGAAATAGCCTAAATGCAAATAAATGGAGGCCAAATTGAACAAAATTTGTGTCTCAACTTCATATTTCTAAGAGGATGTGCTGAAAAGGTTTAGGCCTTACCAAGAAAGAATTTTAAAAAACAGAATTGCTCACTTGATCAGGTTTGAAGAAGTAGGTTAGATTCAGAATTTTTCAGCACCTCCATATATTTTCCCTTTTCTATCTCATTCTTTAAGACTCTTATGGTCTTATTCAAACTCTTATTACCCACTACATTCTTTCATTGTAGTTATTACTCTGTTGGATCGGTGGTGCCTGGTGTAATGGATAGTGGAAAGCTGTTCAAATTCCAGTAGAGTTTGTTACAGTCACTTACATGCAAATTTACTTGGGAAAGATATGAATCCATCTCCACCTCCCAGCTATAGGTTAAATAGTACAACTTGTCTCTGGAAAAATCATTTTATTGTTAAAAAATGATTAATGCAGTATTTACTAACAAAAAAAAATTCTTACAATCCAAAATATGTTTCAGCTTTACATAACTCACAAAAGGTTGATAATCAATAAAAAAAAAACAAATCAATCTTACTTTGTTAATTCTTTATGTCTTTTATATATTTACTTTTCTTGAGTTTCTGTCTTGTTCTCCCCACCATTTTGTTCTTGTCTACCTCCTATATGCCATATCTCTTCAGGACATTGGTGATCATGGCTCTCCACAATTTCCTATCCTTTGTAGCTCTTAAATATTGTCTTTTTGTCATCTCTTCTAAACTTTGTTCAAGCAGCCATTTACTCAAGCTTAGGTAGGTTATGTATTGTCTTCCTGTATCCCTCTTGTCTTCAACTGTCCTATGAGTATCTAATTTTCCAAGCCTCCTTTCCTTATTATATACCATAGAAATTTCAAGTTTCTGATGTTAAGTATAAGTTCTTTCTGTTTACATTTTCTCTAAAACTTCCTCATTGCTCACATGTTCTGTTCAGTCCATGGTATTGCCAGCAGCCTTCTGTAGAACCACAATTCTGTTGATTCAAGTTTCTTCTTTGACTGCAAGATTATCCAGCATTCACTACCATATAGGAGGAATGATATAACATAACATTTCAGTACTCTTGTTTCTAATGACATTTTTCTGTTTCTTAATACTTTGCTCAGCTTTTGGAAGGCACCTTTTGTTAACCTAATGCTAGTTCAGATTTCAGTGTCATACTTTCTGTCCTTTGTTAAAACATTTCTCATATATTTAAATTGTTGTACTCCTTAATTTGTAATTTGCATGTTGGACTGTTTCTTTTGCTAACTAATTTATATTGCTTTTTATTTATACAGTCTTCTTTCTCTTACTCTGGTTTTCTTTTGATCTTTCTCTCTTTCCTATTTAATTTGTCTCATGTTTTCTGATCTGTCTGATAAAGACAATACATTTAGCCTTCAAGGAAGACAATCCTTAATGACAATGTAAACATGCCTGAAGCTGAAATCTCCCCAGTATAAATGGAGAAATGAATGAAGTCTAGAGAAAGTACTAAAAAAAGAGAAGCTCTCTTTGACAAAGTTACAAATCTAAATATAAAAAGCAATCTTTGATTATATGTCGGTCGATTATTTCCCTGGATGTACATTGAAAGATATCAACTTCGTTATAAAGCCAGAGTCCTCCAGTATGGCAGTTTCCTCACAGATGAAGAAGAGACTTGAAGCAAAAGAAATGTGGCAAAGATACAGAGGGTGCAATGGCCTCTGGCATCCATATTGGAAGCAGATCCAATCAAAGAGGGAAATAAAAAATTTAGTTTATATTTAATTTGAATAATTTCATATTTCATCTGTTTTGACACATTTAATGTTTGCTTTCCTCATATTTTTCAGTACTAAGCCCTATAGACCCCCTCCACTTGAATCTGAGAGACGTTGGTCATGGGCATCACCAAACCTCTGCATGTCACTGGGTTTTACAGAAGAATGCTGAAGACACCATAGACAAAGCATTTGAGTAACAAAACAAAAACTGGAAATGAAAAGGACATATTAGAATCAAAAATAGAAAGCTGAAATTTCTAGAGTAAAAAAGGATTAGGAAATTCGAGACACACAGGACATTGAAAGTAAGAAAAACATAAAGGAAACATGAATAATCTACCTAACAAAGCTTGTGTAAATGGATGCTAAAACAGGGTGTGGGATGGATAGTAAAAAAGATACATATTGCTAAGAGCTACAAAGGATAGGAAATTGTAGAGAGCTATAATCGCCACATCCTGATGGGAAGTGGTGCATAAAGACATGAAGAACAGACTCACACTTGTGCATTTTCCTAAATAACCTGCAAGTGTCTGTTCTTTTGTAAATCTTCTTAATACTCATTTCTATAATCCTGAAATGTAATGAATCTAAAGTTCTATATGAAATCCTAAATTAGATTAAACAGGTGAAAATAGTTTATGAATTCATTGTTAATTTTCTATATTATTTAATATTTTTGTTTTGTTGTAAAATTATGTCACAGTGGTTGATACTCAAGAAAATAATTGCCACAAACTGAATATGAACAACCACCTGTTCTTGTCAAAAGGTGACTTCACTCATCACACATTTAAATTATGGATACCACTACAGTTTTCTATCAAATTAAACTTATATAGTAAGCAACCTTTAGATCTATATCACCATTCTTCCTTATTCTCTTATAATGCTTTGATCTTTGTTCAAATTTTTGTTCCTTCTCTTTTCTTTCATCGTTCTTACTTTTTTGTGACTTTATCTGATGTAGCCACAAAGAGTTCCATCAAGCAATAAAGTACAAACTCAACCTCACTTATGGTAATGATAATATGAGTCGTTTTCCAAAAAGGAAAAATCTGGAATTCAGTGACCAATCAGCCAATATTGTTTTTAGATAAAATTCATAAAATCTTTCTCTTAAAACAATTTTTCTAGAGAATACCTCGTTTCTCGAGTCTAGTAGCTTTTATTGCCAAAAACAGTTTTGATGGATGTTTCCTTCTTAACTTTTTATTTAAAGTTGTGTGAAATGTCAACATCTTGATTATGCTATCATTTTACAAGTTATATATGCTATCCATTTCAGTTGCTACTGCTCTTCAAAGTTCTCAAGTGATGTGGTTTCTGTTATCTGATACAGCTCTTAATTTATTATTGTGTAGCATCAGTTCCCAATGTTCAAAGAAGGATAGTCTTTGCTATGACCTTCAGACTTCACTTACTCAAAGACATTTTTAACCATTAATCTTAGAAACTGGTTTTAAGCAGCCGACAGTTTAGATATTTCTGAATGGGTTTTGTACCCTGCCAGGATTCCATATGAAAGTCTTGATCTGATGAAACTAAAAATATGAGTTTTCAGATTGATTTTTTGGTGTTATAGCAATTTGCGGTGTTAGGTGAGAAAACATCTGGCACAGCAAATTCTATGTTCCATTTCCTTTTTCCCTCTATTAAATTTGTTAAAATGGACTCATAGTTCAAGATATTTGACGTGTTTAGAATTTGCTGATTACACATCCTGAATTCTGATGAATTCAGCCAGAGCAACTTCGAAGTCTTTACATTGAAAGTATTTCTAACTTATGCGACTAGATCCCACCATTTTATTGTCAAATTAGTTACATGTAACTGCCACTTCTACTCCATCAGTTTTTTTTCTCACACATCTCGTCTGTAAAACTCCCTTTTGTATACTTGCTTTCAAAAGTTTAAATGCAATGTTAATTGCCATCTTCTACCTCCTTATTTCTTCTGCATTCACTGTACCCTGTTTTTTTTTTTCTCTCACTGTAATCTCCTGTGCACCAGTGGTGGTCCTGCCTTGCTTGGGGTGAAATGGTTATTAAAAAAAAAAAATCGGGTCTCAATCTGCAAGTTTATACACTGATTTTATCAAGATCTGTCAGAATATCATGCACATTTGATTGTGATTGTATTTTCTAAATATAAAGTAAATATTTGAAGTGTTCAGAAGAATTGAAAAACAAAAATCTAAGTTGAAACCATCCAAATGATTGAATTAATGAAATCACAATACTGAGGAAAGTACCAGAAAATAGAGTAAACTTGCTGTCACTTGACCTCTAGAGAAAGCCACACGTTAATAATTCATGATAAAAATCACTAAGTAGAAATAATTATTAGATAGCAAATAAAAAGAGAAAGATCATTTATGAACAAGTGAAAAAAAAAAAACAGTACAGAATAATAAAAAGAATGAGAAAACAAAACAAAAAAACAAAAAAAAGAGCCCCCCCCCCCCCCCCAATGCTGTAATTAAAATCTTACTGCTTACATACAGGGAATACAAAGCTAACTTTATTTATATTTCTTGATTGTGTTTCCTATTTTCTGCTTACTGGCTATGTGTAATGCCGATTAGAGAAAACAAAATTGCCAAATTAAAAAAAAAAAAGTTAATCAAAAATTATTTTCACTTGGTTAGCACTGAATATCTTTGCAAATCATACAAGAATGATTTTATAGTGAATTTTAGGTTTATTTATTTGCCAGTAAAATTTAGAGATGAATAAATCTCTCTTCTGAAAGAGCAGTACCAAATTCTTATTTCCTATGGTACCAAAAACAAAACAAACAAACAAAAAACAACATTTTTTTTCTCTTCCAGCAATGGAAGCTGAAAAACCTGCCATCAATAACATTCCAGAGAAACAAAAACCAAAACCTTTTTCTTTAATCAGTGCTTTGGTGCCTTTTTTTCTATATTGCAAATATCAACATGGCTACCCAATTCTCTACACATAAGCCAGGCTTAAAAAAAAAAGAAAATGAAAAGATATTCCTCAGCTTACAAGTGGTTAGAGTTTAGATAATAAGAACTAAACAACAAAAATTTATTTGTAAAATCCATAGCTTAAAAGAATTTTTATCATATTGTCTTTGAGAAAATAATGAAATTTAGTTAGTAAATTAAAGATCAACAGATATGAAACCTAATTCTTGGTACAAAATAAGTAATGTCTTCTGACATTTTCCCCAAGAAAAACAAAAATTAATTGAAAATATACACAGTTCATTTCTTCTAGTAGTTCTTCTATGTGCCATACCCCTTCAGTGCATTGACAATCATGGCTCTTTACAATTTCCTGTCCTTTGTTGATCTTAATAAATTTTATTTTTCTTATCTCTCCTAAATCTTGTTCAATCATTAATTTCTTCAAGCTTGCTATTGCTTTTCTCTATATGAGTTTCCTTCAATCTATTCTGAGTATGAAATTTTCAAACCCTCTTTTTTATTATGTGCCATAGAAATATAAATTCTCTTTCAGATGTCAAGTATCCTTTTTGCTTTCATTTTCATTTCAGCTTCATTGTTGCTCATATCTTCAGTCCATGCTGTTGTCAGCATCTTTCTCTAAAACAACATTTCTGCTACTTCAAAAAGTGGATCCAGGAGCCTTGGTGGGAAAATAGGTTTTTGTAGCAGCTTGACCAATCAAAAGTTAAATATACGAACAAAAAGTGTTGATTGATTAAAAGCTTCTTTGCAGAAACAGTAAAAGGGTAGAAAGGTTTACGTGGAAGGTTCCACAACTTGCCTAATATCAAAAAGACATTAAATTTTTAGTAGACAGGTAATTCTTTTTAATTAGTTAAACAAAGTAATGACCAATTCTGGATGATTTCCTGCAAATTTCTGGAATCTTAATTTACATTATTTACAGATGCATTAATGTCCTCATTTTTGTTCTTGATATCATAATATTTTAGTTGTTGTACCCTCCAGCCTTTATCAGGTGCTGCATAATCTGGGTAACCTCAAGGAATTTCAAACTGAACCCTTTATTTAATTCACAAGGGTACATTGTTTTCATTCTACTGACCATATCTGGAGACATTTGTTCTAGTTTTTATTTAGTACTAATCAATTATTGCTCACTGTTTCCATTGAAGGTGAAAGATGCAACAGCTGAAACATTGTGATAGGACGAGGACAATAGTCTGCATGTAAATAATGTAAATAACTCTGAATGAGCTAAGAAAACCGATGACCAACTTTTGAGCAGCAAAGAGAGCCAATAATCAATTTTCAAGCAGTCAGAAAAGCCAATGACTAATTCTTGTTAAGTTAAGAAAGCCAATGTCACTTTTGATCAATTAAGATCATCAATGGACATTTATCTCTAAAGACGAAGCAGATTACAAAAGTGTTACCAGACGAATAAGGCTACTACGAAAGTTTTCTTTGTTTTTTTTTTTTGTTTTAATCTATCCATAATCTAACAGTAACCAAACAGAAGCCAATTAAAGTAGAAAATGAATACAACTCCAAACTACTTCTTTGCAGCTATTCAATCGAGAAGCACTTACATGATCACAATTTAAAATATAACTTTACAATGTTTCTTTAGAAACTGCTATTAACTCAGTTCCTTATCTGATATTAAACATATACAACATTGCTTAACATTGGTGCTAAACCAAGCACTAGTGTTATTCAATGGTTGCTCACCTTCAATATATTCCATCTTTAATGAATTCTCACTAGCCACACTGGGTAAGTTTTATTATAAACTATAAACGTGTTTACATTGTTCAAAGTATTGTCTTCATGTTTACTGTCACATTCACAATGTTTCGGTTGTTGTATGCTCCAGTTTTTTTCAGTTGATATTTGTGAAATTTTGAACTGTACTCTTTATTTAGCCCATGGGGGTAGATTGTTCTAGCTCCACTTGCCATGCCTTTAGATATCACTTTACCTTGATAACTCTCTTTGGATTGAATTCACAATTCTTTGTGTCAAGTCACTTTTTGGATCAATCAAGCAACACTTTTACCTACTGGGCCATGTATCCTTGGGGACATTAGAGAATAAATTTGTGGAACTTACAATCCTAATGACTTAATAACATATTTTTTTACCAGAGCTCATATTACAATTTTCTCAATTTTTCACTTCATTTGTGATTTTTTTCTCTCTCTTTCTTACAATACCTCATTTAAAAAATACAGACAAATTATAAAGGTAATTGACAAAAGAGAAAACAAAGCAGTTATTGATCATGAAAGAGAGTTGGCAGTGGAACAATAGCTGAGTGGATGCAAGCATTGACATAGTGCATGCAGTTTACTTGACACTTGTGAGTTCAAATCCATGTGTAATATATTTCTGTGACCCGACAGAAATATGATTGGCATTAAAAGCAGGGCTGACAAAAGTGTGGTCAATGTTGAAAGCAGAAAATATAAACAAGACCAACAGAAGCGTGATTATATCAAAGAAAGCTCGCTTCAAAGGCATTAGTTAGCAAAAATGATTGGCAGATATGCCTAGCCATAGATGACCCAAGTGAAAACTTGAGAAGGCAAAAATACATGGAAATTTCAGCTTACATAAGATCAGGGTTTTTTCTGGCTCAGAGAACATTGGCAGAAGATAGAGAGAATACTGAATAGAGAAAAGAAGACAACACTTGCAAGTCAACAACTCTCGAGAACTCCCTTGTATGTGCATGATTCATTTTGACTACCACTTTACACAACTGTCATGGAAAAGAATAAAAATATAAGTAAACATTTTTTATATATACATGTTCTGTGTTCCTAGTTTATCGGCCAGGACAATTGTTGTTTCCAGCAGCAGCAGAGGCAGCGTATATCACATATTCAGGTTGTGATATCCATATACTATAATTCATTCAAAAGAGCAGAAGCAATATCATAAAATCTAATTAACTAATGTAACATATTTCTAGCATGAAAAGCAGAATGAGAACAATCAATCCCCATGGATTGATGAAGGTGTTTGGTTCAAAATTCCAAGGTAATTACCAAGTACAGCAAAAACTGGTCCATGATCAAAATGTTGTGACTATAAGAATAAAGATGAAAACAATAGTTTCAGTCAATCAGTGTAGAATAATAATTAATCATCTCTGACAGAAATTATCATTTTCATGTTATTTGTGATTCAATTATTTTATTTTTAAATGATAAGTTACATATTTTTTCTGGATGGTGGGAGTGTGTGTATAATACTTTTACTTTGATCCTAACACTCAAAATCTAAAAGGCTTTTAAAAAATTCTTGCTGATAATAAATATTTAATTAGAGATAATCATTTTTTTCATATATTTTTTAAAATTATGATATTATAAGATTTAAAATCAAAGATGAAAATTTCCATACATTCATTTTAAAATAGTTAATGTGACTCAAATGAATAAGCTTTGAATTTTAATTTGGGGAATGAAAAGTGCAATTCAGAATTGTTCATAGTTAGAATTGTCAAAAAATCAGAGAATAGAATTTGGAGTTGTATTTTAATGATACCAAACTGATTTCTGTTACTTGTATTTAAAATTTCTATACATTTTTCATTAATTCAAATGGTAGGAGATAAAAACTACAAATACAGCAAACCAGAAAAATAGGTTAAAAATGATTTTCAGAAAATGAAATCAAATCCCAAAATCAAGATGATTTTTGTGCTAATTTTCTCTTGATCTTAACATGCAAAAGAATAAATTGACTCATGAAAAGAAAAAAATAATAATGCTCACGATATTGATAAAAAAACATTGACAAGTAGCATGGTATCTCAAATCATAGAGATGACATTGAAATGAAAATATACAATGACTGAAAGGAAGATCAAAGAGAGAGAAAAAGAGTGAGAAAAAGTAATGGGTGGGGGAAGCATCAAGAGAGAGAGAGAGGAGAAAGAATCAAGAATGTAAAAGGAAGAAAAGGAAAAGAATCGAGAATGAAAGAGAGAGAAAGGAATCGAGAATGAAAGAGAGTGAGAAAGGAATCGAGAATGAAAGAGAGAGAGAAAGGAATTGAGAATGAAAGAGAGAGAGAAAGGAATTGAGAATGAAAGAGAGAGAGAAAGGAATTGAGAATGAAAGAGAGAGAAAGGAATCGAGAATGAAAGAGAGAGAAAGGAATCTAGAATGAAAGAGAAAGAAAAGAATCACAAATGAAAGGCAAAAAAAGAATCACAAATGAAAGAGAGAAAAGAAGAAAGGAAGAACTGGATAAAATTATGGAAATTGAGAGACTAATGATTTTTTTATAAGGAAACATTCAGCATTTATTGATCAAAACAATAGAATTGCTCTTAGAATTTAAGAATTCTTTTTATTGAAACAGTTTCTCAGGAATATAGGCTTTTCAAATTTAGTATTATCACTTTAGTATTGATGGCAGTTTCTTTCCTAAACTTTTATTTAAGGGCATGTAGAAAATCATCATCCTGATTATGCTATTATTTATCTTTCTAATTACAGGTGTCATTGCTGTTGTTGAAAGATTTTGAGTAGTGTGGTTTTTGTTATTTGTTAAAGTTATTAGTTTATGAAGAAAGAACTAAACATCAATTGCAAGAAGACAGATTACATGGTTGTCAGTAAAAAAAGAACAGCCCAACATGAAAATTGTAGATACCAAAATCAAACAAGTACAACAATTTAAATATTTGGGAAGTGTTTTGGTAGAAGATGCAAAGTGTGACACTGATATACAAAGGAACAGTGGAATAGTGAAACATGCCTTCCAAAACCTAAGCAAAGTATTATGAAACAGAACAATTTCATTAGAAATAAAGAAAAGAGTATTTAACTGTTATGGAATATCAGCCCTCCTATATGGCGGTGAATGCTGGACAATTTCCTCACAGATGAAGAAGAAACTTGAAAGAACAGAAATTTAGTTCTCAGAAGGATACTGAGAGTACCATAGACAGAACAAACGAGCAATGACAAGGTTTTAGAGAAAATGGAAACAAAAAGGATATTTATACTTAATAGCAGGTAGATAAAGTTGAAATTTTTAAGGCAAATAATGAGGAAAGAGGGTTTGGAAAATTTTATACTCAGAGGATAGAGGAAAACAATGCATAACTTACCTAGTGAGCTTGAGTAAATGGTTGGTAGCATAAGGTTTAGGAAAGATAACAAAAAGACCAAATTTATTAAGAGCTACAAAGGATAGGAAATTGTGGGGAGCCATGACCATCAATATCCTGAAATGAAATTGTACGTAAAAGAAGTGAAGAACAAATACAACACATGAAAGTGTCTGCTGAAGGACTGTCTTAATGTTAACCCTCTAGGGCCATTCGTATCATATTTGATACAGCATGAAAACAAGCCTTGAAATAAATATTTTCCTGAAAAATTTTTTAAGAGAAATATTTTATAAATTTCAAATGAAAGCAGTACTGACTGCTCAGTCAATGAATACCAAATGTTTCCTTATAGGGAAATACCAAATGTTTCCTTATAGGGAAATACTGTATCAAATATGATACAAATGGCCCTAGAGGGTTAAGAAAATAGATTACAGAAATAGTTGGAAAGAAGTGGTCACAAGTGTTTTGAGAATGATTAGATAGGTTTACAAAAACCTAGCTAACCTCAATGATAAACTTTGCATCATAGGAGTGTTAGAGGTCAATAAAATAGAAATAAATTTGTGGGGATCACATTTAGGAGAGAGAGAGAGAGAGAGAGAGAGAGAGAGAGAGAAATGTGTGTTGCTCTACTGGTTCAAACACAGGCAAAAATCAGAATTATGAATGTTGATTTTCAAAGCCAAAAAGCTTTGACTTCATTCGGGAAAATAGCTTAACACTACCATGTTTTGATATATGTTGTAGGAAGCTAATCTTAAAAATCATTATTATTTAGAGAATATGTAAAGTGGAGAGAAATTTGGATGAAATGGTTTGCACTGACGCAATGTATTATTTCTTGCACTTTCTGGTTAATTTATTGTGTTTAGCTGAATAGAATTTTATCACCCATGCAATGATAATAAGCTTGTATATTTAAAAAGTAAAAAAGTCATCATAAGTATCTTAAAATGTATCTCTGAGTGTAGAGGGGAAGAGAAAAGAAGTAAAAAAAAAAAAAAAATTCTAAACAGAAACTAATTGCAATATAATTGCCTAAACAACCTGCTAATAATGGGGCAGCCTAATTAATATATCCATTTACTTTTTCTGCTTATTAAAAAAAAAAAAGGAAAAAAACTGATGGTAATTTTCAGTTTGTTTCTTTTTCCTGCTATTAATAGTGAGGTATCCATCTTGCTTCTTTCATTTTACTGACATGATTTCTCTATTTTCTTGGTTGGAATGTTCTTGCTGCAGGTTTCAGTCTGCAACAAATAATTACATGCTTGTTCATAAATACTTATAATACCAAATAATTGTCCCATTATCTTTGACAACTGAAAGTGCTTAGCTTACAGCAATCAATATATTATTCCATAAAGGTTATGCTATGATGCAGGTAAACTAGAGCCTGCTCAGAAACATGAAGAGTTAATCTATATGTGGCAAAATAAAGTGAAAACAGCAACCAGCGAGTGAATTGTGGCTCTCCCAGCCGGTATTCCAATCCAGAGTCATTCTTTCACGAGTTCTGTCTCAAAATCGCACTAACAGATGTTTCAGCTGCCAACTGTGAACATTGCTCCACACTCCCCGCACTGGAAAAAATTATTTACTTTTATATTTGTCCATATACTCATAATCTTTTGCATCTTCCAGCGATCCCATAATGCATTGCATCTTTTATTGTATAAAAATGCAATGCAAGTCCCCCTTATTCTTTTACGTTATCTGGCCAAGGATGGATTAGGGCAGAGCAGTAAGTGCTTTTTCTTTCTCCTTCATTTTAACTGCAGTAGCTTTACATGCTAAGCAAATACGGGCTCTTTTTCGGCAGGGACAAGGCAAGTCACAAACAGTTGTGCTCGTCCCAGGTTCTATCTCATGTCTGCCATACTATAACACACAGTTTTCTTTTGTATACTAATATTCACATTACAAGGCCCAAGAGCCATTCAACGGAGTGTCGCTATTTTGTAGTGTTGTATGGGCATAAACAAAAAGGTAAGTACAATTTATGGGCTGTGCATAAAAAAAAAGATAATGGTTAACACTAGCCTTGAAGAGATCAAGATTGTAGTGATTAGGAAAAAATCATGTCAAGTGTTTGTTCCATAAAGATACACATCTTGGGAAGAAGCTAATGCAACTTCTTGTTCATGGAAGATAAAGGGAATGAGATGATTCATCTATGTGTAACATGGCATTATGGGTTCCAGCTTAAAAAATCAGGTCTGGTGGAACTTTATCAGAATATATGGCATAGAAACTGTGATAAATTAGTGAGGGGCTTGTGAAAAAGAGGATGGGGGGGAATAAGTCATCATTCACAAGGCTGTATGGATGCTGTGAGATCTGGGCAGCCCAGGTATGACAACAGGATTTAGGTAAATTATTTTAGCGGCACACCAAAGCCATGGATCACAGCAGGAGGCATCAGATACTTACTAGAGCAGTACAATGAGTTGACCATTTTTCTGTCTGTCTTCCCAATGTAATGCAAATAGTGTGTGTGTGTGTGTGTGTGTGTGTGTGTCTATATATATATATAGGTAAATTGATAAGTCTATAGCCTATTAATGTTAAAATAATTTATTTTACACAGCAAATATTTTTCAATATAATCTCTTTCTTTGTCAATGCACTTAATTTCTGGTGAATATGAGTAACATTAAATCAACATTACATAGCAGAAGTTTGATTTCAAATTTTCACTAACAGTCTGTTTCATGCAATCCTCAGACCATAGGTGTTGAGTGATAGCTCGACTATTTATATATGCTGGTCAATAAAACATCATGGGAAGCAAATTCAGGTCTTTCAGGTTGTGTTATTCTAAAAATTAATCAATCGGGGGAATGATTATATTTTAAATTATATTAAAGGTTATTAAGTAGAAATAATTATGGGTCAGAAATATGGTTTCATAACTATTGTATAACTTTTAACTCCTTATTTATTATTGATTACTTAGGGTATTTTTTTTATTTATTCAGTTTATTATTATTAAATTTACTTGCTGTTATGTGTGTATTTGTCCAGTTTGTTTATTATTTATTTACTTAATTTGCTTATTTTTTTACTTTGGAGGAAGTTGGTTGTGTTATTTGCTTGCTTTCTTTAAAGAATATTACATTATCTGTTTTGTATAAAGTGCATATATCAAATGAAAAGCATGAAAAATTGTTTTTCTGAAATCATTTTGAGA
Organism: Ascarosepion bandense; assembly: GCA_037127315.1. NCBI lineage: Eukaryota > Metazoa > Mollusca > Cephalopoda > Sepiida > Sepiidae > Ascarosepion > Ascarosepion bandense. Next base: position 7,451,432 of record JBBBDQ010001337.1, read on the forward strand.
TAAGTTCTGATCTTTTATTTAGTAGCTGTGCTGATCTGCGACTGTAATTATAGGTATTTTCTTCTTCAGAAAAAAGGTTGCAGATTTTTTATTTATTGTTGTAGATTAGTGCTATTTTCCTTATAGTTCATGATATTTTTGTTGTTTTTAAGTTCCTATATATGTTTAGATAGGGTTGTGCTGTGTATGTATTTACTATTAGCAAAGGGATTTTTATGTGTGTACTTTCTGTGTTGATAGAATCGACACAGAAACTATGTATATTTTTCTTCATTATATCCTGCTTTTACAGTGACTTGGTATATTATATTGCTTTGCAAGAAATTAGCATTTAAGGGACATTTATGCATTGCTCTACAGTTACAGGAAGGTTTGTTTTTTGTTTATTGTGAATGATATTTTGGTTAATTTTTCCTTTGGACATCTTTATTATTTGCATCATGTTCTTGGTCTAAGTATAGCTGATTTTTACTGTGTTTCTGTTGAATATCTCATGAAAAGTGTTTAGTGGGGGTTATTATGAATATTTTCTAATGTTTATTCTTACATTTTTCATTGTATGATGGGTTAAACCATATAGTGTTCTTTTCTCTGATAGCTTTTTTGTACTGTGTTGTGTGTATTCGTATTATTTTCTGGCTTCATTGAAGATAGTTTTATTAGAAGAGTTTTCAGATAATTTATGGTCAATAGATTGTGGAATCTGATTATTGTTAGTAAGTGGTTAGAAGATGCATGCATGTGAAGTTGTTGCATTTCTCGTATGTACTTTTTTTAGGTTGAGTGTGATGTCAAAGAAATCTTCTGGATTTGTTTTTATGTCTGTCTCAAATCCTTTTGTTTATTAAGTTTAGTGATGATTTTTCTTGTTTTGTCTGTTTTTTATCTGTTAAAGTTTCTTAGGATTATAAGATCATTGTTGCTGTATCATCTCTGTCAATTATTTTGTTTAGTGCATGTAGTATATGTATGCCTACTAGCTCACTGGTTTTCAGCTCTATTGTAATGTTGAACATTTAAGAATTTTAAAGTATATTTTGGATCAATATTATGTCTAACTGCATTTCCCTTTAAGATTTCTAGCACACATTTTCAAGTTGGCAGCCAATGTTTTACAATAATTAATTTTCATTACACCATTTATTTTTACCTCTTGAGCCTCTTCACTAACCTCTTGCATTGGGATATCCACCAAGCATTATTCTCTCTTCTCTATTCAATGTTGCATGGATAGTATTCTTTAGATTTAAAAACCCACCTTGATGTCTCCAAGATAAATATCATATCATTATGTTCCAAAAGTTTTACATTGGATCATTTTTATGTACAATAACAGACTGATCAGCACACTTGTAGACCAAATACAAGTGCTAGCCCAATCAAATTATTTTCTTTAATCAAACCCCTCAGCACAATAGACAATTTGATAAATAGTATTTATTATTTTTGTTGTTAATTCAAGAAAATATTTATGAATTCATATTCATCATATGTTTAGATTTTAATAAAGTTATAATCAATGCCTTTTAAGACAATAAACATTGCCAAGAAGGGAAGGTAGCTAAAATATTAACAGTATCAGAGAAAGAATTGTTGTCTTGACACACCATTTTTTTTCAGGGCTTAATGATAAATTTCATTAGAAACAAAGAAAAGAGTACTGAACTGTTATGTAATATCAGTCCTCCTATATTCAAAGTGGGTGCTGCGTTTGCTCACAGTTGATCAAAAACAACAACACATCAACAATACAGAGCGTTGTTTGCAGCTGTTTCAACGCAAGAAAAAAGAGTTTTTGCATAAATATGTGATGATGTATGAGACACGGATCCACTATTTCCATCCAGAGTCAAATTGGCAGTCAGCTGAGTGGACAGCAGTAGGTGAAATCCATCCAAAGTAGCCAAAGACACAAACTGTTTACTCTCGCCTTGATCAAAAATCAGCTGAGGTTGACAAAGCAAACCTCACTGCTGAGTTTGAAAAGGACCTCCAATCTGTGGTGAACTGGGGCAATAAATGGCTCATGAATGTTAATGCTTCCAAAACAAAGCTGCTGTTAATCATCACAGAAAATCACTCCTACCCACCATTAGCATGGATCAGGCTAGCCTCCCTGAAAGCAAAACACTGTGCCTCCTTGGGTTAACTCTCTCAGCAGAACACAAGTAGAATGACTATATCGAATCCATAGCTAAATCCGCTGCTAAGAACCAATAGGTTTTTCCCGTCTGAATCCTTCCATATAAATCTACCATCTGCCCGTGAATTGAATACTGCTGCCACATCTAGTTGGATGCCCCTGGTATTCACCTCAGGGTTCTTGACAAAATCCAATGGAGAATCTGTAATGTGATCGATCCCGACTTGGTGGTTTAGATGCAGTCACTTTCTCACCAGCGTAATGTGGCTTCCCTATGTCTCTTCTATAAATACTTTTATGGCATCTGCTCTAATGAACTTAGCTCACTGGTGTACCCTATGTATGAATTTACTCAAGCTACTAGACTAGCAACTAGGTCTCACTCTATTACAGTGAAACCAATAAAATGTAACCACAACTTCTACTCTATCAGCTTCTTTTCTTGCATTTCTCATCTGTGGAATTCTCTTCCATATACTTACTTCCTCGACAGCTACAATATCCAAATATTTAAATGTAAGGTCAATCGTCATCTCCTATCTCACATCCTTTCTCTCATGCTCTTTTCTCCATCCACTTCACTCTCATCACACCAGTATTCTCATGCTTCTCTTACCCACTTCCTGACACCCACTATAACCTGTTCCTCTTTCTCATCACTTTCCTCTTTTGTAACTTCCTGTGCACCAGTGGCAGTGCTCTGCCATCCATTTGCTCAAGCTTATGAAATGTGTCTCACACTGCTTGCCCATGTCTCTCTTTCTCTTGATTCATCCTGTGAGTATTAGATTCTCCAGGCCCTCTTTCTTTATTATGTGTCCCAGGATCCTCAGCAGTTTCTTCCTGATGTTATGTATGAGTTTTCTTCTCATTTGCATTGTCACCAACATTTTGTCATTGTTCACATACTTGGTTCATGTTATCCTCAGCATCCTTCTGTAAACCCACATTTCTGCTGCCTCAAGTCTCTCCTCCATCCTTGAAGGACAGATATCACATAACAGTCCAGCACTCTTATCTTTGTTTTTAATGAGATTTTTCTGTTTCTTAGTACTCTGGTTAGTTTTTGAAATGTGTCTTTGGCCATGCCGATGCATCTTTGGATCTCAGTGTCACACTTTCCATCCTCTGTCAGAACGCTTTCTAGGTATTTAAATTTTCTTTTCTGGGGGATATGTAAGTAATTATAATGCATTTGAAATCATCAATCATGATTCTTCTGTATTAAGATTTGTCATTTGATATTAATTTTACATGAAAAATAAAAAATTTTTCTTATACACTGTTGTGTCATTAATTTTGGACATATCATTTGTTTTTATTTTGTTGTAAGTTATTAATTACATATTTTGGAGAATTATTCTTGTGTTTACATTTGTTTAATATTTATATAACTGCCCCACTTACAAGAAAAACTTTCCTACAG